>CM037783.1:67822555-67872555 GCA_021229015.1 Solen grandis | reverse complement strand
TATTGTTTGTTCTTTGTGCACTTTTTATATCGTGTGCGTACGCAATAACTACATCGTGTGGCACGCAATAGCTTACGCGTTCGCACGCAGTACTGATCGCATTCACACGCGGTAATTAAAAATATCTTCCGTGTCCTTTTTATGCCATCATACCTACGTGACGAAGTTGACAGAAGTTTGGTAAACAAGAAAGCAAAAACGTGAAATCGAATGCGGCAAGACATGTCTTTATACATTGCGCTATGTCAATAATACACACACAATTAACAATTATCCCGTGTTCCTTCCACAACTACCTGACAAACTGCTCATATGATATCGTTTATATTTTAATTTTATGGATTATCGTAGCGCTCCGCTTCGCGTCGCTTGCAATAAATTCCCGCGCCGCTCGCGATAAATTTCATGATTTTTAAAATATAACGATAATTAATATAAAAAAATAAAAACTATACAATATTTGCTGTCGGCCAATACATATTAGTTTAGTCATTCAGTCATTCACGAATAAGATTCTGATGCAGATAGTAAAACAGATATCGGTAATCTAGCTTGACTCCCCCACCCACTCTACCTTGAGGAAGTATGATCAAGCTGTTTTTTCCATTTATAATATGAATCTATTTTATTTTTATTTCCTTCTTATTTTCAAATTAAAGCAAATCATTTGTACGTATACATGAAGAATTATACTGAAGGTATCTGCTTATGAGACTCAGGTATCAACATTTATATCGTTAAGTAATAGAAAATTGTTATGAGCTACATAAATATGCATGTTTACTTTAAAACTTGCAGATCCTCCTTTATATACGCTTTAAGTTTGCACGCGTGTTGAATATTAAAATGATGTCCATTAATTTCTATAGAGTGTGTACACAAAATGCGTTTGCTAAGTAAATAAATACAGACTGTATTTTCACCATTTGTATCAGAATGCAAAAGTCCTGGGACAACGTGACTCTAAATATATAACGATCTAACTAGCTGTTGTCTTGACGACACAATAACATCTATATAAAGCCGAGCGGGCCTACTACGCCTTCAATATCCACCTGGGCGACTCATGGTTTTGAAGAGAACAGAAGTTCTTCCTTTATAAGGAAGAGACGGACAATCATATTTTAATTGCTAGACTGGTTCAACTCACTGTACATAATGGTTTACAATTTAATTAGATTAAGGTTTTGTTTGGCGTTGAACGAGTGCCGAGGATTATTTAAGAAGAATACTTAATGTAAGTATTACTTCTGTTTACTATCATTAAGAATTTGTAGTTCTATGGAATTAAACGTCCAATTATAAAAATAACTTATTCTGGGTGTTTCATTTGGTGCAGTGGTTACACAAACACTGAGCTACAGTGCAAATAGTGTCTTCTTTACCATTTCTGTATTATAACCGTTGGGCATGTGTAATATTAGATAGGACATGCATAGTTTGATTGTATGTATTATTTATTGTTTATCTATGTAATATGGTGGAATTTATCGCAAACGAGCGCTGCGATGAATCCACAAAATTTAAAATATAAACAATAACATATTTACAGTTTGTCACGTACCTCACAGAGCTTTGTCATTGACATCACATTATGGAACTGCCTCCCGTTTGATTGTCAGTTTCACAAGATCCAGAGTCATTATTGCTGTCTATATTTATATTCTGAATTAACAAAGCATATCAGTCGCCGCCGCAGCTTACTCTGCCCATAACTTGTTTTGGTCACGTACGCACTATAAAATTATATTTTTCCAATATCAAAACCTCGCGGTTCATTTTATACAAAATCTGTTTCAAGTTTTGAACGAGATACAAGCATTTCACTGGACGATTAAATAGGACAAACTGTAAAGCTATGACTGACGCCTTGCTAGATAGTTCAGGCATTAGTTATCGTTTATATTTTAAATTTGACGGAATTTTTAAAAATAACATATTTACAGCTTGTCACGTACGCCATACAGCTTTGCCATTGACCTCGCGTCAGGAACCCAACTCCTGTTTAATTGACAGTACTCGTGATGGTTCAGAGTCAGTATCACTGGGTTCATAAAGCTTCATGCAAAACATAACGTAATCATCCGCCTAAGATTACGTCGCCAGCATACACTCATATGTTCTCTATATCAAGACCTCACGGATCATTTTATGCAAAATATTTTTCAAATTTTGAACGAAATGCTAGCAATTTATTGGACGATTAAGTCGGATGAACTGTTAATAGGGTTGTATCTAGACTAATGCAAGGATAATATTGCACATATTGTAATAGGAAGAAAAACATAGATTACCCAAAGTAAGTTTTATACCTGCTTGGGTGCTGAGATCAGGAAACAATCCGTTATTTCTTAATTATGAATTTAAAGGGGGTCGATATGTCCATTACAATTGAAGTTATAGGATGGTATGCTAAAATAATGGTATCGGTACCGTCCTCGGTGGCTAAGTAGTTAAAGAGTCCGTCCTGGGCAGAGAGGTATCGGGTTAGATCCCAGGTCACGACATACCAACACCGTTAACTCATAAATTATACTTGTGTACCTCCCATACATATAAGGATGGTTCCAGGACCGGTTTGCCTGGTATCAGGATAATGTGACTAGGTGTGATATAACGGCACTTGTCCACAGTAATGTTGCAGTATGGCAGCACTATAGATACACACCTGAATTGAACATAGTCCTCAAAATAATGACTGAAATAATTTCAAAAGAACATAAAAGTTCAGCTAACAAACAATTAAACGGAGAAATAATCCTCTTCTGAGAACACAGGCGATTGACAAGTGTTCTGCTGCTCCCTCTTCTAAATATACACCATAAAAATAAAATAAAAAACAAAACAACAAATTCTTAGACACGAAAAATATCTATAGATATAGTCTATACATCATATTTTTGAAGGAAGTTTCTTCGTTGTTGTTGTTTTTTCCGTATGTGTGCAACTATATTAATTATAACAGTAATGGGCATGCGGTCGATACTTCCCTATCTGCTTTTTCTGAATATGTTAGAAAGTAGTACATGTCTTGATACGTGTATATCTTTTGATATATTATGCATTCATGTTAAAAGAAACATTTGTGTAAACCTATGTGAAAATATGCACTTTTCCCGAAAAGCAGATAATACATCTGCTGAAAATCTAATTACTTCTTCTCGCCAAGCATTTATTGGGTATATTCGAATTCAGATCTGTTTCTATTTCTGTTTGCCTGGGGTGTGCTCCATTTTTTTTTTTTACATTACTATTTGCGGCTATATTCACGCTAGAGATTTAATTGTAAACATCTTCGACCGACTGAAACACGTCTATTTTTGCAACTTTGTCGGCTTAGGGCCTTAGTCACGCTACCGACTGAAACGCACCTAATTTTTGCAAGTGTTTCGGCAGTAGAAATGCAAACATTCTAAGTTATTTCCGGTAACTTTGAAGCGTTTCAAATCACCTCCCCGGGAACAAAACAAACAAAAAACAACAACAACAACAACAACAAAATTCCCTCCGACGATTTAACTTTCCCTCTCCAGAGAACTTATAAACGTTTCCAAATGACCCCCTCTTTTATGTTTTGCATTTGAAATTCAGGGAGGGGGCATCCCGGAGATGAGGTTGGGGTGGGGAGGGGTGGATAGTGGGGCCGTGGTCCAGAAGTAACGCATCCGATTCCGGATCCGAAGGTTGTGGATTCAAACCCCGTTGGAGGCAAGAATGTTTCGCTACCTTCCTGGAAGCAAAGTACTGGTCCAACACATGAACCGTCGAGTATAATTTGTAAGAACTTGTTTCCCAATCGACGTAAAATAAATAAGTTAAAAAGTAATAGTGGTGCCGATTGAAATCCGCTAAACTGGTTAGGCAAATTATAAGTACACAATAGGATTACAGTCTCAAACTGGATTTCACGTTGATATATTGATTTTACTGGGACACTGAATATGTAAGACACCTTGTTTATGTTAAACCCAGACTAAGGTACACTTATTTTGTAGACAGGTATGCATTTAAATGTAAAGCGCGCAATGATAATTTTAGCAGACATTCATAAGAACCATTCATTTGACTTGAATTGGTTAACACATACCATAGAGGTTTGTCTCTTCATCACAAAATGTAACAAGCCGCTGTTTTGACCAATTTCAATTTTCAACAACATTAAATCATGGTTAAAAACATATTCAAAATCATTAGGTTTGTAGTAGTACTTGCTAAAGACTATCATATGCAAAGAGTCGTGTTACACTAAGTAAATTATCTGTGATGCCATTAATATTTAGCTTCAGTACAGGAATTGTGTCAGCTGATTCAAATTTCTTCATAAGATCTTTTAATGCTTTCCAGTCATTTTTTTCCATTTTGCAATCGTACTAAATTTCGATTTTACGTGAAATGTTCTCGAAAAACCTTTGTTTTGCAAATTTCTTTAAATTGTTAACTTTGTTGCGTATTTTTTTTTATATGTTGACCAATTTCCTAGATTTTTATTTTATTTTAGTGCAATAGTGCTATATTGTCTAACCCTATATTTTGAAAAATGCCTAATTTCGGAATCGTACCAAGGTTTATAATGACGTCGGATAGTAATAGTGTTTGAAGGTACATACATTCAGACAATGATTTTTCTCAACTTTAGATTGGTTAATATGAATTCTGTCCATTAGTATGTCAACTTTATTTTCAAACTGTGATAGATAAATATTGGAGACATCAGGGTCTCTATATATACAAGTATTAAAGAGACCCTGGAGACATCTAACTCAGATACCGATGTAAAATGTTCGTTTAAACAATTGTTTTTTTCCTCGTCTGTGAAATAAAATTCGTCGATAAATCGATAAATGTGTCTGTGTAAAACATAATATATCAAGGTTAGATAGATTTTCAAATATGAAATCTGAATTTATTCCGGATGCTTCTTATTAAGATGCGCTATGCTGATGACCCCGGGGGCTGTCATACACAAAGGGCTCTGGACCTGGGTTGGATTCTACATCACCGGACAGTAATATGATTAATATAAGTACTTGAAAGTACTATAAATTTATGGCAGCACATAGTATATATACTACATACATGCACATGTAGTGGTGATTTGAAAGTAGCAATCATTTTCAGATTTTGGCATGTATTTACTTATGCCATACGAAATGGCTGCAAAATTGTCCTATAAGTGCAGGTGACATGTATTGTCTACTACTACTAATAATATTGGCAGATATAGTATGACAGGCTTGCAATAGTTATCCCCCTTGTTTTATTAGTTCCATTTGTTTATTCTCTGGGAGCCAAAAAAGGTATGTTTAATCTTGAAATCAGTTGTTAAATAATGTTATTAATTTATTTTGATTTGTGTATTTGGGGAAAATTCGGAGCTCGGACTAGTTGAATTTATCACGACGTTATCTTTTTCGGTCAATGCCTCTTTTCGGCTGGGCAATATCTCGATTTATAATTTAAGGTCAGAGACTACTAAATAGTTTTCCATAGACCTACATTATAAGTTCTATGCTTATGGCTACTTATTTATTTATGCCAAATATCATGATATCAGTAGCTTAAGTCTTATTTTACTGCATTTAAGCTGTCCAGCTAGTGCCCAGTCTGTTTAAAGTAACATATCTGCCTATGTTACAGCTCAAGGGAGACAACTGCTCCAGTCCTGTATATTCTGTCATACAGCATTGTGCTCATATCACACCGGATCACACAGTGTATACAGTTAAATAATTTAAATTCTATATGCACCTTCCCGGCTGGTGTCTCCAGATGGCCACATACTTTCTTTAAGCAATACCCATTCCTTATTTTAGCTGCCTGTCCATTCCAGACAGTAATCTGGGCCATGATTTACCTTTTTGGGTGTTCATCAAGAGATTTTTGCACTTTTTCCAAAAATTTAGTGTTGGTAGTGTCCATTTCTGAAAGACAGACAACAAAAATGTAAAAAACCTACCAATGTCTTGAAGGGCTGTTTGAATTTGGTGCCAAAATCCTTGTTACTCTCCATTTCTGCTTGTCTGTTAAGGTCAGAGACTACTAAATAGTTTTCCATAGACCTACATTATAAGGTCTATGCTTATAGCTACTTCCCTAAATCTCATTGAGCATTAAGCTACCCCTGATTTGAAAGTTCCATCCAAGTGCTTTCTAAAAATCACCAACAAAGTATAGGTTGACCACCGAAATCTTGAGCTACAGACTGCCAAACATGGTGACCCCCATATTGGGACTAAATTTCCCACCAAATGTCAAAAAATAGCACATTCTCAATAATTTGTACTCACAAAAATCACACAATGTCAGATAAGCAGATTGTTTTAGTGTTAAGAATATTCTAATTTTGAAAATTAAACAATACTCACATTTTTATTTTATTAATAACCAATCAGAAAATCCCATTATGTAAACATTAGCCACGGATTCCCTGTACTTTTTTGCTTGACCAATGGGAAGCCCTGACCTATTTAGTAGTCTCTGACCTTAAAGATTTTGCGCGGTTATCTCACTTGCAAAACGCAGTTCATGAAATCATAAACATTTTAAGCCATGCACTATTTATGAACATAGCTTAAAGAGTTCTTGAACTGTTCATAAACTGATGATGCATTTGACACATTTTGAAATGAGTGTTACCAACCAAAAAATAAAAAGGAATTAAAAAATATAAGCACAACTTAAACACCAGGAAAGCAATGCCTTCTATCTCCGATACAGGAATATTTGTTGGTAATCTCTACTGAGATCTGCTCCGGTTATTTTTTTCATTTTGGCCTCCAAAAAAAAAATAACCGGAGCAGATCTCAGTAGAGATTAATTTGTTGGGACAGCTTAACAAAGGATTTTTTCTGGTCCGAACAATTAAAGGGGTTAATTATCTCTCAAATTATATCCTTACCAGTAATGTTTCGTGTTTTATACCACTGAAAATCACAACTCTGCAGCCAATTTCTCATGTCGTAGCAGCCATGAGGCCGTGAGGTCACAGTTTTACAATAAGCAGTGAAGGTAGAATTAAATATCATTATTTTATAAATTTGTTTTATGTAAGCAGTGATCTCTATTTATTTTTCCAAATTGAAATTTAGAAGATCTATCTGATTTTATATAAATGCTGAT
Organism: Solen grandis; assembly: GCA_021229015.1. Classification (NCBI taxonomy): domain Eukaryota; kingdom Metazoa; phylum Mollusca; class Bivalvia; order Adapedonta; family Solenidae; genus Solen; species Solen grandis. Next base: position 67,865,436 of record CM037783.1, on the reverse strand, counting down.
TTTAAAATTACAAAAACAGAAGGGAAAACCCCTGCAAGCAAGGTAACTCTTTCAAACTGTCCAAAAAACGGTTAAACTTACCTTCACTGCGGGTGTAAAACTATCACGTCATGGCTGCTACGACATGAGAAATTTGCGAAAGAGATGTGTTTTTCAGTGGCATAAAACATGAAACATTAATGGTATGGATATATTTTGAGAGATAATTAACCCCCATAATTGTCCGGACCAGAAAAATCCTTTGTAAAACTGCCCCAACAAATATTCCTGTATTGGAGATGGAAGGCATTGTATTCCTGGTGTCTATTTATATATAAAGATATCAATTTTTTCATGATCTTTTTTTTTTTGACTGAATATCAGGTTCCTGTGATATGACATAGTTATTGAAGTGTACCGGTTTGATGTAGTTCTTGAACTTAAGATGAACATATATAATGAATCTTTAGTAATTCTTGAATTGTCCATACATAATATTTATAACACAAGAAAAATGAACAGTTCTTTTATTTAATTCATAGAAAGCAATACCAGGTTTTTGAAGTACATTTGATGTGGGTCTCAAATAATCATGAACATATAATGAATTTTTAATACGGTTCTTGAATTGTCCATGATGTAGATTTAAAAAACAGAAGATGGAATCATTTCAATAAATCATGAACAATTTAGAAAAGATACGTTCATTTCATAATAAAACAACAGGGCTAAAAAATTCCACTTGTCTGCTCATAGTTACAAGTCGAAATTTTACAAGACAAGTAAACTTTCACATTCAGGTCGTTCTGCAGGACGAGTAGATGTTTTAGGGGAAATGGGCATCACTTTCTACCTCATAGCAGCTTGTCCTTGGCAGAATATTTGTTCAAATCATCTCCAAGAATGAAAATGAAACCGGAAATGTAGCTGAGGATGCTAAAATTCGGCATCCTATATGTTGCAATATCCCGGTATCTATCGGTATCATTAAAAATGGTTTGATCAATTTTTTTATTATTATTATTAGGAAGGTAACATGGCAATTTAATTTCATATTAAACCTTATTAAAACTATACACCATATTTAATACAAGTTCAGATTTTCAATAAAGTAAAATATTCAGTTGTTGATTAAGTATTACCAGGGAAACCAATAAGTCTAGGCGCCGGTGAATAACCATGTAACAATAATATTGCAAGTCTTTAGACTGCGTACCCCAAAATATCGGTTTTATGCCTCGTCCACTATCCATTCATATTCATGTAAATCAGTCGAGGGCGTCTGTTTGTTGCAGAACGGAAGCTAATAATGTCGGAATTCTTAATTTTTTTTATATCTAATAGAAGGACGAGTAATGAGTTATTTTTATAAGACTCGTCCTGCAGGATGAGTACATACACTGTTTGAAAAAAAATTGACCCCTGAACAAGGAGAGAACATCCCAGGAAAAGGCCCATGCTCAGTTCTAGAACAATTGTTCAGGAACTGCTCCTGGATCATTTATTGAATAAACCATGAACAATTATTCTGTTCTTCTAGTGTTCTTAAAATGTTCCAAAACAAAATATATTTCCATAAAGATAATTCTTGAACATTTTAAAACATCTAAAGGAAATATGTTTTAAAAATTAAATACTATTTTTAGAACTATAAATCACCTAGTCATATCTTCTGATTCTAAAGCTCTAATATTCAAGAACAATGTAAGAGCATTTCAATTACAGAAAGTCATGCTTAAGAGCTTATTTTACATATCTGTTCATTTCCAAAAAATGACGGGAAATCAGCCATTGAATGAAATCAGACATTCACTGTTCAAGAACTTATTACGAATTATTGTAGGAAAGCCACTTTTATCCATTTCTTGGACAGTGGTTCAAAAGGAGACCTAGAAGTATTCATGAAGTGATTTAAACATTCCTCCAGACAATAGAAGCCTAAGTAGAAATGTCTTAATATATTCTATACTTAGGTGACAATTAAATGTGCAGTGCTGCATATTTGTTTGTTGATCATTGGGTTTAACGTCCCGTCTACAGTATTCCAGTTATTTGAGACTAAAATGCTGAATGCTGCAGATGACGTTTCTAACAAATTCTAATAATTATCACCTCCTACATTAATTTCAATTTGCACAAAACGTACAATTCATGTAAAACTTTTAATAAACTGATAAACAAGTTCCTAAGTTTTGGACTACACTGGCCACAACATTCCAAATTCGTTCAAGTGGTACTGGTGTTGATCATTTGCTTGACCAGCATATAAGGATAGGTCCCGTTGTCAGGACAATGTGACTTAGTGTAATGCCATGCCACTTGTCCATGGTGTGATAATTTGTATCATCTGGACAAAAGATGGAACGTTCTACCCCCAAAAACAAACCAAATGGACTGATTTGACAGACGTGAGGTGAAAATTTGTCCTTGATTCACCCAGAGATATTCTATAAAGCTTGATTAATCTCATATACACGGCAAATCCCACTGCCAATACACCACTCTACATGGCTAATACCCATCTAAACACATAAATACCACACTACACATTTCTAAAAATAGCAGTTATGTTCACAGCACTGACAGTGGCTCATGGGCGACTTAAAAAAAAAAAGCCTCGGTTATGCAATAATCATAAATGAATTTTCTTCACGACTTATTGTTTCTCATGATACACTGAGTTCTACTTTCGGTTTCATTTCCTTATGGGCTATTTTGTGTCGGCAAGAGCTGCAAGACAGTTCATTGATGGGGCAATATTGATATATTTCTATTCATAATAAGAATAATGAGCTGTATATTCTCCTTTTTGAAATGATATCAAATAGTATTATAGTATTTCCACTAATTACGTCTGGTATATTTTTAGAATACTTAACCACTTTGCTTATTGCAATATTCTGAAAAAAAAGTTACTATTTATAATAATTTCATCTTTTAAGCTCACCTGAGCACAAAGTGCTCAAGGTGAGCTTTTGTGATCGCCCTTCGTCCGGCGTCCAGCGTTGTCAGTCGTGCGTCGTCCGTCGTCAACAATTTGCTTTAAACGACATCTCCTCTGAAACCGCTGGACAGAATTTAATGAAACTTGGCAGGGATGATCCTTGGGTGAGGCTCTACAAAAGTTGCTAAAATAAAGTTGATCCATGAAGAACTCTGGTTGCCATGGCTACAAAAAGAAAAATAATTTGAAAAATTTAAAAATCATCTCCTTCAAAACTACTGGCCAGATTTCAAAATAATTTGGTACAGATGTTCCTTGGGTCAACCTCTACTAAAGTTGCTAAAATTATTCTGATCCGTAAAAAAACATGGCCGCCAGGGGCGGGGCTTATTTGCCTTATATGTATATAGAGAAACCTTTAAACAACATCTCCTCTGAAACCACTGGACAGAATTTGATTAAACTTGGCAGGGATGATCCTTGGCTCAACCTTCACAAAAGTTGCTAAAATAAACTTGATCCATGTAGAACTCTGGTTGCCATGGCAACAAAAAAAAAAAAATGAAAAATTTAAAAATCATCTTCTTCAAAACTACTGGCCAGATTTTAAAATAAATTGGTACAGATGTTCCTTGGGTCAACCTCTACCAAAGTTGCTAAAATTATTCCGATCCGTAAAAAACATGGCGGCCAGGGGCGGGGCTTATTTGCCTTATATGTATATAGAGAAACCTTTAAACAACATCTCCTCTGAAACCACTGGACAGAATTTGATTAAACTTGGCAGGAATGATCCTTGGGTCAACCTTCACAAAAGTTGCTAAAATAAAGTTGATCCATGTAGAACTCTGGTTGCCATGGCAACAAAAAAAATGAAAACTTTAAAAATCATCTTCTTCAAAACTACCAGCCAGATTTTAAAATAAATTGGTGCAGATGTTCCTTGGGTCAACCTCTACCAAAGTTGCTAAAATTATTCAGATCTGTAAAAAAGCATGGCCGCCAGGGGCGGGGCTTATTTGCCTTATATGTATATAGAGAAACCTTTAAACAACATCTCCTCTGAAACCACTAGACAGAATTTGAATAAACTTGGCAGGGATGATCCTTGGGTCAACCTTCACAAAAGTTGCTAAAATAAACTTGATCCATGTAGAACTTTGGTTGCCATGGCAACAAAAAGAAAAAAATTGAAAACTTTAAAAATCATCTTCTTCAAAACTACTGGCCAGATTTTAAAATAAATTGGTACAGATGTTCCTTGGGTCAACCTCTACCAAAGTTGCTAAAAATATTCCGATCCGTAAAAAAACATGGCCGCCAGGGGCGGGGCTTATTTGCCTTATATGTATATAGAGAAACCTTTAAACAACATCTCCTCTGAAACCACTGGACAGAATTTGATTAAACTTGGCAGGGATGATCCTTTGGTCAACCTTCACAAAAGTTGCTAAAATAAACTTGATCCATGTAGAACTCTGGTTGCCATGGCAACAAAAAAAAAAAAAAATGAAAACTTTAAAAATCATCTTCTTCAAAACTACTGGCCAGATTGGACAAAAGATGGAACGTTCTACCCCCAAAAACAAACCAATTGGACTGATTTGACAGACGTGAGGTGAAAATTTGTCCTTGATTCACCCAGAGATATTCTATAAAGCTTGATTAATCTCATATACACAGCAAATCCCACTGCCAATACACCACTCTACATGGCTAATACCCATCTAAACACATAAATACCACACTACACATTTCTAAAAATAGCAGTTATGTTCACAGCACTGACAGTGGCTCATGGGCGACTTAAAAAAAAAAAGCCTCGGTTATGCAATAATCATAAATGAATTTTCTTCACGCCTTAATGTTTCTCATGATACACTGAGTTCTACTTTCGGTTTCATTTCCTTATGGGCTATTTTGTGTCGGCAAGAGCTGCAAGACAGTTCACTGATGGGGCAATATTGATATATTTCTATTCATAATAAGAATAATGAACTGTATATTCTCCTTTTTGAAATGATATCAAATAGTATTATAGTATTTCCACTAATTATGTCTGGTATATTTTTAGAATACTTAACCACTTTGCTTATTGCAATATTCTGAAAAAAAATGTTTTATTTATAATAATTTCATCTTTTTAGCTCACCTGAGCACAAAGTGCTCAAGGTGAGCTTTTGTGATCGCCCTTCGTCCGGCGTCCGGCGTTGTCAGTTGTGCGTCGTCCGTCGTCAACAATTTGCTTTAAACGACATCTCCTCTGAAACCGCTGGACAGAATTTAATGAAACTTGGCAGGAATGTTCCTTGGGTGAGGCTCTACAAAAGCTGCTAAAATAAAGTTGATCCATGAAGAACTCTGGTTGCCATGGCTACAAAAAGAAAAATAATTTGAAAAATTTAAAAATCATCTCCTTCAAAACTACTGGCCAGATTTCAAAATAATTTGGTACAGATGTTCCTTGGGTCAACCTCTACCAAAGTTGCTAAAATTATTCCGATCCGTAAAAAAACATGGCCGCCAGGGGCGGGGCTTATTTACCTTATATGTATATAGAGAAACCTTTAAACAACATCTCTGAAACCACTGGACAGAATTTAATTAAACCTGGCAGGGATGATCCTTGGGTCAACCTTCACAAAAGTTGCTAAAATTAAGTTGATCCATGTAGAACTCTGGTTGCCATGGCAACAAAAAGAAAAAAAACTACTGGCCAGATTTCAAAATAATTTGGTACAGATGTTCCTTGGGTCAACCTTTACCAAAGTTGCTAAAATTATTCTGATCCGTAAAAAAACATGGCCGCCAGGGGCGGGGCTTATTTGCCTTATATGTATATATAGAGAAACCTTTAAACAACATCTCCTCTGAAACCACTGGACAGAATTTGATTAAACTTGGCAGGGATGATCCTTTGGTCAACTTTCACAAAAGTTGCTAAAATAGACTTGATCCATGTAGAACTCTGGTTGCCATGGCAACAAAAAGAAAAAAAAATGAAAACTTTAAAAATCATCTTCTTCAAAACTACTGGCCAGATTTTAAAATAAATTGGTACAGATGTTCCTTGGGTCAACCTCTACTAAAGTTGCTAAAAAAAATCCGATCCGTAAAAAACATGGCCACCAGGGGCGGGGCTTATTTGCCTTATATGTATATAGGGAAAACTTTAATCAACATTTCCTCTGAAACCACTGGACAGAATTTGATTAAACTTGACTGGAATGATCCTTGGGTCAACCTTCACAAAAGTTCCTAAAATAAACTTGATCCATATAGAACTCTGGTTGCCATGGCTACAAAAAGAAAAAAAATATGAAAACTTTAAAAATCATCTTCTTCAAAACTACTGGCCAGATTTTAAAATAAATTGGAACAGATGTTCCTTGGGTCAACCTATTTATCTCAGGTGAGCGATTTAGGGCCATCATGGGCCTCTTGTTTAAACTTAATTCAGCATTCATATTTAAAGAAAATGAAAAGAAAACATGGAAAATATATGTCACAACATTCATCATGTGATCTGTTTATTTTTAGGTGGGAAATTTGTGTCAGCAAGATGTGTTGATGGTTTCATCTTTTCCACAAAACATGCTGTGAGTATATAAAAAAATATAATTCAGTTGAATTATGCATATAATTGAGGAATAACAGTTGAATTAAAGTCGAAATAGTGTGTCTTGTGGTTAGACATTTTAAACTTTTTGGGCCTCAGTTTTGGCGAACAAAGTACATGTGCTCAGGTGAGCTATTAGGATCAATGAATGTCCGTCATCTTTCCATCGTCCACAATTAATTTGTTTGCACTCTAGCATCTACATTTCTTAATCAATTATCTTCAAACTTTATGACAATGTTTATTAGCATAATCACGCAGCCAAGTTTGACTATGGCTCATATCGGCTTTTAAGTTTGGAGTTGTGCCCCTTTTGATATTAAAAAGCCATATTTCACTTTCTTTGCACTCTAGCATCTTCATTTACTAAGCAATCATCTTAAACTTAATGACAATGTTTATAGCTATAATCTCTTGGCCAAGTTCGATTATTGCTTATATCAGCCAATTAGGTCAGGAGTTATGCCCTTTTTAGGATTAAAAAATGCCAGATTTCACTTTGTTTGCACTCTAGCATCTTCATTTCCCGAGTAATCATTATCAAACTTTGGAACAATGTTTATAGCCATATTCTTTCGGCCATGTTCAATTATGGCTGATATTGGCCAAAAAGTCAGGAGTTATGTCCCTTCTAATATTAAAAATTGCCAGATTTAACTTTGTTTGTGCTCTAGCATGTTTAGGGCCATCTTGGTCCTCTTGTATATTTTGTGATTTTCTTTTTTACAGTAATTAAATCTCAAAATTATCTTTATTCAGTGCAGAAATAGTTGCGTCATTATTACGTAAAGGTTGCTGCTTAATCCATATATTTCACCATTTCCATGTCTTGTGGCACTTTTTGCTCCACACCTAGGCTACTTTCTTTTACACCATTTATTGACTAAACAGGCTTCTTTTGAAAACAATTTTTCTATTGAATAGGTAATTGAATTTTAATGATTTCCTCCCTCTTATAACAATGTGTTTCATTTTAAGCCAAAACAGCAAAACGTGTTGATTGAATGCATACAATAGATGTGACATTTTTTTTTTCTTTTCTTTGCGTGTGAGGCCAAATCTGAAAGCATTTTTCAAATGGTATTTTCTTATTTGAAATGAATTTGTATACTGAGTTCATGTACATGTATTTCTGAGAAAAAAAATACTGGAAAAAAAAACTTAAGTTTTTTACCACCCCAATCCACATTGGGTTGACAATGACACCTTAAGCATGGATGGATGAAGTTATTGTTTGATTTGGTGAACTTACATCATTTAAGTGCTTCCTGGATGTTGTGAACTGCATTTCCCTAGTTAAACTCCATCCTGCTCAAGGACCCTCAGAAGAAATCGGTGGTCTGCTGATCATTTGATGGGCTTGCAATCTCTATTGGAACCTGCTCCGTTTAATATTTTTGTATTTCAGTAGAGATTAATGGGACTGTTAATGACATAGTTATTAGTGAATAGTCAAATTTTAGAATTTAATATTAGTATCAATGTGGTTGATATAAATTAAACAAAGAATAATGTCATGCCAAGTATCAGTCCCCAACTTCTTGCTAGAAGCAATCAGCTAGGAACTAAACGAGTCAATCCACCTCTCCGTGTTACTCTGGATGCCATAGTTTCTTAGATTCTCAGATAGACAGGGATGTGACACCTCAGATGCTGTGGAGAAGTCTTAAATTGCCGTGTCCTCTTGATTCTTGTTGTCAAGGTGTCAGACTATATTGTTTGTCATCAAAACTTGTTGGCGTTCACACGACCATCAAGCACTGAGCTCAATCTGGTTCTTATTGAGGACATTCCGGTCATGGTGATGGTCCATCACTTGAGAAACTGTAATATGTACCGTCATTAGTGGGACTGGGCAGTAGTAATCAAGTTTGGAGCAGTGTTAAGTTGGCATACCCTACAACTGTGTAGTGTATGTTTAAATCTCTCTATGCAATTGCATTACAAAAATATGTAACATACACTTAAACAATAACAAAAAAACTACCTTTAAGAGAAATATTCAAGTTTGTATAAACTTATTTATCTGAAAAAATGTTCAGGTTTTATTTGTAAATGATTTAGACAGGATCCCCTTCTGAGTAAATTAGAAATCTCTGGCGAATGATCAAGACAAGGAAAGATTAACATATGATTAACAACATCCCCGGTGGTCGAGTGGTTAGAGCGTCTGCTTCGGGAGCGGGAGGTTGTGGGTTCGATCCTCTTCCGCAACATACCAAAGTCGTAAAAACTGGTACTGGTATAGCTTGGTTGGCCTGGTGTCAAGATAATGTGGGTGTGGTATCATGGCATGTCTAGGATGTGATACTGCAGTATGGCAGCACTATATCTTTGTCAAGTAGATATTGTCTCTAAATGTCTGAAATACTGTCGGTGGAATGTTAAATCCAACAAATTAACAAACATAATATGATTAAAAAAGAAACTTTTCAGATTTGGTACTCTGTTTTGAACTCATTATTCAAGGTTTTCCCTTGATATTTTTCTTCAAGTGGGAGTTAAGTGACCCCTTGATATACAGTTAAAAGAGACAATGTTTAGAATAGTTGAGGGTCAAAATGGGCGAGTTTGTGCATCATGGAAAACCTTGTTTGTTATTATTATCATTCAGAGGTTAGAAAATGCCATTTAGGTTTAAGGCTTTTGAAGGGCAAATCACCACTGAGGTTTTCTATTTTTTTTATATTTTGACACAAATCTCATTTAATATTTAACATTCATTTATATTCATTAAACATTCAATAATAGTTTATATTATTTTGTAATTTATCTCATAATATATAAATCAATTTTGTTTGCTCAAAAGTTTAAAATATATGATTTCACGAAAAAGGCTGAAAATTGATTAACAAAAATTATTTCATACTTAGCAAAAAAAGGATAAACTGCACAACCTTATGCAATCTAGAAGCTCAACTTTTCCAAAATATTCATATGCCAAAATGCACTTAAATCTGGTCTACTAGTTAATGTAGCAGGGCTCTCAAGAGGGGGAATTTTCATATTGTTTCCCTTATAGTGGTGATTTTAGACATTTAAGATCCTGTGTTGTAGCTTTATTGGGTAAAACTGAAATGGAAGTCGAATGGTATACAGTGCACTATCACTTGACCATTCTTGTTATTTATGTGAGCTGTTAAACATTCGTGTGTGTAAGGGGGATGGGGTTGAAATTTGGGGGAAAAATAAACTTTTTGGCTAGGGGTATGGTGCTCAGTATCGGCACTAAAAATGGATGTAGTGTCTGTAACCTTTACTGATGCAAAATTCTCGTTTATCTCAATTGTCATGAAGATAAAACTTTGTCAGTTTGATTTTGACTTTAAAAGGCATAAGACATAAACAAAGTTTATTCTAAAATGCATTAACTTTGCTTCAAGTATTGTCATGTTGACAGACACTACAAAAATGTAAGCATTTGAGTAGCTCATGGAATGCAACCTGTATTTTGATTTTATATAGACTTGTATAGGAAAACCCCCACAAGACATTCTTCTCAGACACCACAAATCCTGGAGTTAAGATGTTTACGTGTGGACCTTAACCAAATCTGTTCAAATCATGGCCCTGATGTTGAAATTGACCTCACCCCATGGGCCACTCGATTTTATATAGACTTATTATTATGCCCTTCAAAGTTTGGATGAAAGATAGTTTTTGTGTGTAATTTAGATGATCTTGCTGTACGTCTGCATAGATTATGTATTCAGTATGACTCATAATACAATAATTGGCATCAAAGGCAATGTTTCTCAGGTATGCGGTTCAGGGCCATCATGGCCCTCTTGTTCTTAGTTCTTGACCACAAAATAACTCTTGATCTACTTATTCTATTGAAACAAAATTTCAAGTCTGGAAAGAAAATGATGAGAGAAAGGGAGAAATCATTTTTCTACAGAAACACATCTCTGATTATACCAATGATTTTAATGAGGTTATGAGAAAGAATTTAACTTCATAAATCAATGTTTTCTGTTGTCATTTAATAAAGTTCTATGTAAATTACATGTTCTGTATACATTTTAAGAGTACTTACTATGGCTAAATATACAGTACCATTTATATTTAAGTACCACAAATAAGGGACATACTATCACTCAACTGAACTATAGAGTTCTGAAAAGGATACTGATAATATCTAGCTTTACACCATTAAAATGGAATACTGAAACATGGGTTCTGACAATTCCTTCTAGGTGAGGTCAGAGGACTGTCCATCTCAGTAAGGACACCAGACAAGGATGGCTGTACCTCATCAGGCCCAGATAAGGGACCAATCCTACCTTAACTGGGTCCGGGCAGGGCTGGGCCTCAAATATACAAAAGAAGGAATAGAATCATTCATTGACAATGAAGCTAAAGAGTTTCATTCATCACTATTAAATCAACTCAGCCAACCACCACAGAACTGTGGCCACTGTACAGTAGACAACTTGCTGCCTCATCATCAATCAGCATGTTCAAGAAGGACAAACTGTATTTGTTCCAGAGGTCCCAAGAACATGCGAAGACTCTGTCCCATCAGTGTATGTGGGACTTTATTTGACACTATAGTGTCAGAACACAGGTTTAAGGGACCCACATTGAAAAATTCAGACATCTCCCAGTGGGTAACAGACCACTGGGAGGTGGTGAAGAACTTTCTGCCCAACACAGGAGGGTACAAAAATGTTAAATCTGCCACAGACACAGACCTGAGTGGACTGGTGAATATTGGTATTAATTTGGAGAACATTACCCACCGGCATAACTTAACAGTCAGCAGTGATGATGGTCCAGATGATTTGATAAAGGTAATCAAGAAGTACATTTATAGTGAAATGTTTACAGGGTTTAGTCTATATTGTCACTATAGTAGTTTCTTAAAATTCTTATCCAAGATTCAGTTCTAATTTTATATAGTGAGGCGAACCTCTTCTTCTAAGACAAAACTAAACACAGTTCCTGTTTCTGCTAAAAAGGAGAAAGCATGCTGGTCATATTGCAGAACATTATCCAGATTCTATGATAAATATCATCAACTGTTTCCTTTGAAGATGGAATTTCATACTAACGTTTGTCAACTTTTCATTTGTTTTGACAAAATAGAATTGAAAAATAAAACAAGACTTACCTTAATTAAGTGGATGTTTGATGAGTCTATGAGTCAAATGAAGACTTGAATGTCCTCCATGTCTTTCCCAGTGATTAACTGATTGAATGAAGTATTCATTAGGGATGGGTTTCAGTATTCACATATTCTTGAAATGTATTATAGTTTCAAATAATTCTTTCTATTATTCCAAAAATTCTTTGTAGACTTATCTGACACTATGCCCAGTATAGTTTCATTTAATCCCTCAAGTGTTATTTGGATCATAGTATTATTCTCAACCATTGACTTAATCAAGGAAGGTCTTGTTGAATTTTTCAATGTTATGCACACACTATCTCAGAATTCCTTGGGTTGAATTATTCTTGACAGCAAGTAGATATTGGAAGATGCCATAGTTCAGTGTATGATTTGAAGTTTGTGGGTTCTAAACCTCTCACTCTGGATGCAAGATTATGTCAGGACAGTTCTGAGAGATATGTTTTTATAATACTAATTTGAAGTAATTTATTTCCCGATTAATTATGAAAATTTTTTTTAAAAAGTGCGGTGGTCATTATTGGTATCACTATGTGGTTACAGTGCAGAAAAGCAAGAAATGAGATCCTGCACAATCCAAGCCAGTCCCTGACAGATGACCAGCTGACAGGTTACCTGAATGACATGAAGGCAACACTGCAGTGTACAGCTGTACTGCTGAACGATGCTGCAGCAAGGCAGGCTGTAACAAAACTAACACAGGTGAGTGGTGCTTCTCTTTTGTAAACTTCCTCACATCATGGTCCAACAGTATTGTATTTAGTCATCTACATCCGGTAGAACCACCGACCTACTGCAAGCCAGCTGGAAGGCTTCCTCACATGAAAATCTGAATGACTCTGTAGGGATTCGAACCACGTGGTGAGGGGCAGAGTGAGTGTTAAAGTCAGTGACCACGGAGGCTCCCCCATGCTCAGGATGAGCTTTTGTAACCGACTTTTGTCCATCGTGCGTCGTCAACAATTGCTTGTGAACACATTTGGTCAGAATGTTTGTTTACATAATATTTCAGATGAGTTCAAAATTTGGCGTGTGGGGTCAAAAATCACTGATCACTGGGTCAAATCTTAGATAAACCTTGTAAGCACTCTAAAGGCCATAATTTTAGCCCAATCTTCATAAAATTTGGTCAGAATGTTTGTCTACATGATATTTAGGATGAGTTAATTGGGTCATATGGGTCTGCAAAAAGTGGCAAATCTTAGAATAAGCATGTGAACACTCTAGGGGCCACATTTTTTGGCTCAATTTTCATGGAATTTTGTCAGAATGTTTGATTACATGAAATCAAGGCTCAAGGTGAGCTACCTATTGGGTTCACCCTCCATCTGTTGTCTGTCGTTGTTTGTCGTCCGTTGTCAACAGTTGGCTTTAAAAGACATCTCCTCTGAACCCGCTAGGTAGAAATTGATAAATGTTCCTTGGGTGAACCTTCAAAAAAATTGCTAAAAAAAACCCTTGATCCATGCAAAACTCTGGTTGCCATAGCAACCAACACCATTTTGTTTTAAAAACTTTAAAAATCATCTTCTTTGAAACTGATGGTCAGAATTTAATATCCTTTGGCACAAATGGTCACCTCATAGTCATCTACCATAATTGCTTAAATAAAGTCGATCCCTAAAGAAATGAGGCCTTCTCAGGGTTGGCAGATTTCCTTATATACTCTTTTTAGAAAATTTAAAAAATTATCTTCTGTGAAACCAATGGTCAGATTTTAATTTTGCTTGGCACAATTAGTCATCTAAGTTTTTTTCTACCATAATAATTTGCTTAAAAAAAGTTGATTCCTTGAAAAATGAGACCCCCACGGGGTTTGCCAATTTCCATATATAGCTGTATTTACTTATATAGAAAATTAAAAAAATCATCTTCTCTAAAACAAATGGTCAGAATTTTTTTAAATTTGGCACACATGGTCACCCAATTTTTCTCTACAGTATTTGCTAAAATCAAGTTGATCCCTTTAAAAAATGAGGCCCAAAACCAGCCAAACCATTGCTTTTTAGATTTGTAAGGGAGATAATCAATATTTTATATGAAACTAATAAATACAGAATGTCAATTAACTCCCCTTATTGATTTCATTTTTAGCTCAACTATTCGAAGAATATGAGAGCTATTGTAGACGCCCTTACGTCGGCGTCTGCGTTGGCGTTGCAGCTTTTAGTTAGTTTTGCATGCAAATTACTATCAACCTTATATCTCAATAACCATTTATGGTATTGACTTGAAAGTTTATGAATATGTTTAGGGGCACCAGACAACCAAGGTAGATAACTCTTGACTGAATTTAATATCAATGATGGCCCCTTTTTAAATTAGAAATTTTGGTTAAAGTTTTGCATGCAAGATACTCTCATTCTTATTTCTCAGTATCCAATCATGCGATGGATTTGAAACATCTTTAATATGTTTAGGGGTATCATACTTTCATGGTAGATAACTCTTGATAGAATATGTTACAAATTATGGCCCCTTTTTAACTTTGAAATTTTGGTTAAAGTTTTGCATGCAAGGTCCTTTCATGCTAATATCTCAGTATCCAGGCATGGGATTGATTTGAAACATCTTTAATATGTTTAGGGGTATCATACTTTCATGGTAGATAACTCTTGATAGAATGTGTTACAAATTATGGCCCCTTTTTAACCATGAAATTTTGGTTAAAGTTTTGCATGCAAAGTTCTTTCATGCTAATATCTCAGTACCCAGGCATGGGGTGCATTTGAAACATCTTTAATATGTTTAGGGGTATTATACTTTCATGGTAGATAATCTTGATGGAATATGTTACAAATTATTGCCCATTTTAACTTAGGAATTTTGGTTAAAGTTTTGCATGCAGGTTACCATCATGCATATATCTCAGTATCCAGGCATACAATTAATTTTAAACATCTTTAATATGTTTAGGGGTATCATACTTTAAAGGAAGATAACATTTGATGGAATATATAAAAAATTATGACGCCCTTTTAACTTAGAATTTTGGTTAAATTTTTGCATTCAAGCTACTATCCAGCTTATATCTCAGAAATTTCTTGTGGAATTGACTAGAAAGTTAAGGAGTGTCTTCAAGGGCATCAGTAAAACTAAGGAGGATAACTTTTGGACTGAATTTTATGCAAATTATGGCCCTTTTCTAACTTGGATTTTTGGTTAAAGTTTTGCATGCACAGTCTTATTGTGCTTATGTCTCAGTAACTAGGCGTTGGATTGATTTTAGACATCATAAAAATATTAAGGGGTATCAGACTATCAAGGTATATCATTTTTGACTATTATCGTGTACAGGGTATGTGAAGGGCAAGAATTGAAATAGATTTCATTTGATTTACCAACAAGCATTTTGAATAGTCTAGCGTGCTGTCCTCTGACAGCTCTTGTTTGTATTGTTGTCATAAATATACATGTATTATGTGAATTGTTTCAAAGAATCTGATTAAATTGATATATAGTATAAAATTCTCTGAATACATTGTTAATAGCAAAACCTGCAGTGTTGCTTAAGACTTTTTTGTTTGCTTTTGTTAACTTTATACCAGGTCAAAAAATACAAACATCTATATAGGGTATATAATGGACTTCTCCATTTCTCTTTTGAGTGTTGGAAGTGACTTAATTATGTTTTGAAGTAATTTGTGCAATAATTGACTAAGTTGCTCATGGTCATCTACTGTCATTTTCTCTAAGAAATGTGTCCTGCTGATTGTTGGCTAGTAGTTCTTATTTAGTCTGTACAGAAATTTTGAAATTGTACTTTTTTATCTGGAATTTTAATCAAAGTTAAACTGAATTGTCTAATGAAGTGATGGTACTATGGTGAGTGTTTTAGGGCCATTATGGCCCTCTTGTTTAATGAACCTGTATCCCTTAACCGAATACCAGTACCTTCCTTTAAAACTTATCCTCAGTAACCCTGGACCTTATTCATTAATCTAAAAACACTGTAAAATCTTTTTAATGTGCCAGAATTTTTTATTATTTTCCAGCTAATGAAATTGCCATGTTGGATTGCCTTATCTGTACAAAAAGGCGGCTTTTTGACACACCGTTTCTTTTTCTGGCATTATAGCCCACTGTATTCAAGAGCCTGGGTTAACAAGACTGATTAAACTTAATAACAATATGATAGTGGTTAATATTGACCCAGCAGGTCTGGATGGAGAAGGTCTCGGTCAGGCTAGTCAAGGTCAATATCTGTGTTACTAAAAATGGAAAAAATAGTTTCTGATCAATAACTTTATTCTTGAATGGGATATTGTGACCAAATATGAGTACATGGATAGCTTCATATAGAGAAAGAAACTGCTGACCAAAATATTGAACAATTTGATTTTCATGTAAAACTGACAAAACTGACAATTTAAATGAAAGTAGCAAACCATGTTTTGGACATTGTATCATAAACTTCATTTTGATCATGTTTTATATCTGAAAGATACTTTTTAATTAGGTTCTCTGGTTTAACCATAGACACCCATAAATCTTATATCTTTCTGAATCATAAGAGTGTTTTAAATTGTACTCAAGAAACTTTATTTCTTGATTTAACTTGAGTACAATACTCATACAAGTCTGTCAGGAGTTAAGCTAATGTAATAATAAAGGAGAGGTCAGTGTTGTTTTTGGGAGTCACTTTTCCTTCGTCTGTCTGATCGTCACACTTTTTCCATAATGCTTTAGCAGATGAAACATGTGTTACAGAGAAGACTCTTGTTGCTTCCATCAATCGATTGTGAAAAAACATTTACATTAACCCTTTCCCTCATATATACTCCTTTTGACGCCCTCAATAGGTATCACATAAAGCCTGATCTGCAGAAAACCACAGTTAAACCTTACCAAATTTAATTACAAAATCCTCATTTTCAGACCACTGAGGAGCAGCGAACAGCATAAAACCTGATCAGCCTGCGAGTTACTGGTTTTATGCTGTTCGCATAGGTCTTTTCATGGTGTCCTCTAGGGAAAGGGTTAAACTTGTCACCACTTATTTATTATCAAACACAGAAATTCAGTTGTTATCAGCCTATCTAAAAGCTTCATTTACTTTTAACCATTGATGGACCATTGGAGGTTTGATTGTGTTTAAATCCATCTCATTAAAATCAGATTCAGTATGCTAACTGGATCTGACCACATCCTATACAGTGTCATCTTAGATAGACTTTTGTATAAGCCAATCAAATCAGCGGCTACATCATTGTTCGGTATATCAGGGGGAAGTAACTGCATCAGCCTCACAATAGGGTAGAAAGATATCTAAGCGGCTGGTTAGGTTATTTGGTAGAGCGGTCGCTTATTTGGTTGAGCATTCGCCCTGTAAGCAAAAGGCCCCGGGTTCGAGTCCCAGTCAAGCTGCACATTTTTCCCACCCTGTGACAAATGTTTTACCGAAGCCAGTTAGAAACACACTATTTCATTGGTTTAAAATTGAGCACTTGTTTATGCATATAAATTACTTAAAAGGTCCATCTGACGTGTCCCCTAATGGGATGTTATCAGATCCTAATCGCTGATAGTAGAGGAGTGCAAATTAGGATTTGATTTGAATGAGATTGAGTTTTTACGTGCTCTAGAGCTCTTATATCGAGATTGTAATTGCATCAAGTTTTGATCACAAATGCAGCTCATGCTCTATTTGTACATATTTTTTCAATATTCATGTTATATAAATTGAATGTTTGCTTTCTGTTTAAAGCTGGAGAACTCAGCATTTGAAATAACTGTTGAGAATATCGCAGAGGTCAAGCAGATGGCATTATTGGCCATACAGGATGAAGGCAGCAAGCAGGTAGAAGCAATAAAAAAAGTGGGTGAGAAACAGAAAGAATGTGTAGTATCCAGTGGTATCCAGGCAGAGAAGAGAGTTGGTTTGGAAAGTGATAGACAAAGGCAAATTATTGAATCTGAAGTTGAGGTGTACAGGAGAGTTGCTGTCAAGAATGTACAAGATAAAGGTGAAAAGCAAGTTCAGGCCTTAAATGTTGTTGGAGAAAAACAGATTAAAAAAGTACAGAATGAAGGCAGTGGCCAAGTAAAAGCAGTTACAGATGAGGGGGAGAAACAGAAACACATTCTGAGTGTGAAGGAAGTGGTCAAGTTGATGTGGTAAAGGAAGAGGGTAGAAACAGAAACACAGTGTAGTAGTCAGTGGTAAACAGACAGAGAAGAGAGCCCTCGAGAATATACAAGATAAAGGCATCCAGCAGGTTGAGGCTGTGAATGTCGCTGGAGAAAATCAGATAAAGAACATACAGCAAGCTGTCACATTCCAAGCAGATACCAGATACCAGGAGGAGAAAAACAGTAATAAGCCATTTTATTACTGTAAAATCATTAATATTCGTTGACATTAAATTTCATTGATTATGTAACTAAGGGAATTTCGTGGGTACATATATTTGTGGATCTAATGTTTTCGAAAACGTGAGGTCTATATAAGAGAAAAGTTTTTGTGGGGATTGATATTTCGTGAATAAAACCTGCAACGAAATCGTTGAAAATTAGTGTCCCACAAAAGTTAATGATTTTACAGTACCCTCTGTATCCCATCTACAGTACCCTCTAGATCCCATCTATATTCAACAGTCCAACACTGTATAGAGGGGTGGAATGAATGTAGACAGGGGATGCATAGACTTCACTTGTGCTTTAAATAATGTACCAAGTAAGTCTGAAAATTTTGAAATTTGCGAAATGAAGTAATATTTCATTTATTGATGGACATAATTTCATCTGCATTGTTTTCTGCTCTCTTAATCTGGCACTCTTTATCCAACTTGATATCACAGTGTATGTTCTAATTGAGGTATGTCACCCTGATGTATGCCACTCACCCTGGCGTCAGCATCAGCATCAACTCTTCTTAAATTTGTTTTAAATAGGATTTTATACCCATCGCAACAAAGTTGTGTGTGTAGGTGGGTGGGGGGAGTGTATACTGGAATTAGCTAGTCCATCCATCTGTTTGCCCATTTGGGTCAGATGAATTATTACAGAGTTATGGCCCTTTGTGTTTTTGACAAAATCTTGTCTGGATTTCATCTAAAAAAAAAAACCTTCACAGGATTGATCATTATCAAGTCAAGTTGTGCATATTCGCAGCACATTTGGATCGGCTGAATTACTACAGAGTTAGTTGTAGATACATTGTTGTCCTTTCTTCATCTCAAAAACCCTTGGCTTGAATTTGTGGAAACTTCACAGGATTGATCAGTATCAATAGTTATTGCCCTATGTAATCTTTATGAATATTTTAATGTCTAGTTGTGCATATCTTTGACACATATTGGTTGGATGAATTATTAGAGTTCTGGCCCTTTGTATTTTTGACAAAATCTTGTCTGGACTTAATCTTCAAAGACCCTGACTTAAATTTGACGAAAATTAATTTATCAGCATCAAGTCTAATTTTGCATGTAATCAGCATATTTCAATGAAAGTTTTATCACAGAGTTATGGCATTTTGATATATTGTTTCGCATATGCTTTTGGATGGTTGGTCGATCTGTCGGTCCATCTGTAGACCACTTTTTTTCAGATCAATAACTGGAGAACACTTTGGCCCACATTCCTCAAACTTCATAGAGTGATTAGCCATGACTAGTAGATGACCCCAATTGATTTTGGGGTCACTTGGTCAAGGTAAAATTGGGACAACATTCTTCAACTTTATGGGGTGATTGGTCATTACTAGTAGATGATCCCTCTTGATATTGGGGTCACTTGGTCAAAGGTCAAGGTCATAGTGACCACACATGTGTAAATTGTTTCTGATCAATAACCAGAGAATACTTGGGACAACATTCTTCAAGCTTTATGGGGTGATTGGTCATTACTAGAAGATGATCCCTCTTGATATTGGGGTCACTTGGTCAAAGGTCAAGGTCATAGTGACCACACATGTGTAAATTGTTTCTGATCAATAACCAGAGAATGCTTGGGACAACATTCTTCAAGCTTTATGGGGTGATTGGTCATTACTAATAGATGATCCCTCTTGATTTGGGGTCACTTGGTCAAAGGTCAAGGTCATAGTGACCACACATGTGTAAATTGTTTCTGATCAATAACCAGAGAATGCTTGGGACAACATTCTTCAAGCTTTATGGGGTGATTGGTCATTACTAATAGATGATCCCTCTTGATATTGGGGTCACTTGGTCAAAGGTCAAGGTCATAGTGACCACACATGTGTAAATTGTTTCTGATCAATAACCAGAGAATGCTTGGGACAACATTCTTCAAACTTTATGGGGTGATTGGTCATTACTAGTAGATGATCCCTCTTGATATTGGGGTCACTTGGTCAAAGGTCAAGGTCATAGTGACCACACATGTGTAAATTGTTTCTGATCAATAACCAGAGAATGCTTGGGACAACTTTCTTCAAGCTTTATGGGTGATTGGTCATTACTAGTAGATGTTCCCTATTGATTTTGGGGTCACTTGGTCAAAGGTCAAAGTCACAGTGACCTCGAATATGAAAATAGTTTCAGATCAATTACCGGAGAATGTAGGGGCCCACAATCCTCAAACTTCATATGGTTATAGGTTAGGACTAGTACATGACCCGTATTGATTTTGGGGTCACTAGGTCAAAGGTCATGGTCACAATGACCTTGAATCTTAAAAATTTTCTTCACAGGGCTTGACCTGATCCCATATTCTACAACTTTGTAAATTTGTCATAAAAAGTAGATAATTCCTATGACCCCTATCAATTTTGTGGTCACTTGGCCAAAGTTAAACCCAGATTAGTTAACACAATATCTTTTGATTCGGGCTAATATTTTCAGTGTACAATTATATAAATAAACATTGCATCTTCCTGTCTGACTACAGTTTGGAGGGGGGCATATGTGTTGATCTGACAACTCTTGTTTATTTAGTGATCATGAAGGGATTTAATTGAAACTTAAAATATAGACAGGTAGCAAGTATTTAAAGTGCCTTGTACAAGAACCATGTCTCCACATGATTTATTATCTCCCTTTATTTCCAGATTATCTTATGATTGCATGCAGGGACTCTTTGTGATATGGTCTATGCTTTCTTTTCTGTGACAAAGCCATTTGTGATGAATGATCCTTTGATGGCCCTTTCACAAAAGTTTTTTAACAGCTTAGATCCATGAAGAACAGATAATTTTATTTTTTTAAAAAAACATTGAAAATATTCTTCTCTGAAATTAATGGTCAGAATTTAATTTCATTTGACACAAAAAGAACAAAATAATGGGGGAATACCAAGTAAGTCTTAGGTCCCAGCAGAATTTGTTCTTTATTCAATGTAAAAAAGATGCCATGGAAAAAGTTTGGATGATACGAAAGATGCACTGGTGCGAACAAACTAAGAATACCCCAAGACCAATAAACAGTTGAATAATGATGCTCTCAAACACTTTTTGGTCACTTTTCACCCCTACAAGAGACACATGTCACTTTGGCCTGTCGGCCATTTTGATGTAATTAGCCAATAAGTACTATGTGACACTACGGTACAAATAAAACAAGCATGTTTGTTTGTAGCATCGCTTAACTTGAATGATTCTTATCAATACATAATCAACAGCATAAAAGATATTAAGTCATCTCTCCTTTGGCATTATATTTCAGTACACAAACATTAGAACAAAAAATTCAAAGATAAAGTGTCTTATAACAGCATTCCAAGTAAAGTGCATATTTGCTTTATAATCTTAATTTTATGCAAATACATGTACACTTTATAAGAAATATAAACTAATTCTTTTATTCTGTATACACTTAAAACACATTACGCGGATAAAAATTCACAGCTTTTATAGTACTGTAGGCTCTTATATGGTATAAACATGGTCTTACAATGGATGTAACATAGGATCATTGTGTTTATTAATAAAAGATGCAATGGAATGAAAATTCAATGGAACAAAGTAATTACATAGTTAGTTGCTATTTCATTCCAATGCGACTGGACTATAGAAAATTTGTCTATGAAACTACTGGTCAGAATTTCATTAAGCACAAATGTTCAGTTTATAGCCCTTTACCATCATTTCTAAAAAAGGATAAAGGATCCCTAAAAAAAGGGGGGGGGTCGGCTAGTTTCCTTATTATATGACCTTGTATACTCGTAATTTAGAAAATGTCAAAAATTTTCTTTGAAACCAATGGTCAAAATTTAATTCAAATTGTCACTGTATGGCTTAAGTCTCTTTAACATAATTGCTAAAAGAAAGTTGAACCCTTAAAAATATACTGTATGCAGCTGAAGGTATCAAGGTAAAATCAAGTACCTGAATTGTTTTAATTAGATTATGGTGCTGATATGAGCATTCTAGGTAGACCATCCCCCCTCTTCTTATACCCCCAGATAAAGTATATGGGGGCTATTTTGGAGTCACGTCCGTAGGTCTGTCGGTTTGTCAGATCGTCTGTAGACGAGATTTGCCCGACCTATTTCTCAGCTTTGCTTGGATTTTGACAGTACAAATAATTACCAAGCCTAGTTGGGCATATCTTTAGCGCATCATGATTTGCTTGATTTTAAATGAAATTGTAATATTTCTCAAATGTATTTAGTCTTTGCTATATCTCAGCTACATTTAGTCAGAATTTGATTTAACTTCACAGCATTATTAATAAGTACCAAGCCAAGTTGTGCATATTGTTGGCACGTTTTCATAAGCTGGATATTAAATGAGTTACGGCCCTTTGATATATTTATCTTGGCTACCAATGATCTGATTTTAATATAACTTCAAAGCACTGATTAGTACCAAGCCAAGTTGTGCATATCGTGGGCACGTCTTCATCAGCTGGATTTAAAATGAGTATGGCTCTTTGTTATGTTTATTGAATATATTTTGTCTACATTATATCTTTGCTACCAATGGTCTGTGTTTGATTAACTTAACAGCATTAATAAGTACCAAGTCTTATTGCATATATTGTTGGCACGTCATGACTGGCTTGATTTTATATGAGTTAGGGCCCTTTGTTATATACATTGGAAATATTTTGTCCACAGTATTTCTCGGCTACCAATGATCTGATTTTGATTTAACTTTATTATTAACATTATTAAAAAGGACCAAGTCTAGTTGCGCATATCGTTGGCCCATCATAACCGGCTGGATTTTATATGAGTTAGGACCCTAAGAGATATTTCTTGGCTACTTTTCATTTACCTTCTCAACAATCATAAATACCAAGTCTACTTGCTAATATTTTAGGCATGTCATGCTTGCTTTAATTTTCTTAGAGTTATTCCCCCTTGTCATTTTTCTTGAATATATTTTATATGCTCTATTTCCCATCTACTATATTGAGATTTTCATATAACATCACAGCATTTACAAGTTATAACAGTAGTTGCAGATATTATTGGCATGTCATGATCAGTTAATTTAAGCACCTGGTTTTTGTGTGTTTTTATTTTTACCCTTCAACTTAATCAAGACTGCCTGACATGGTAACAGTAACTGTGACAAAGTGATATTTGGGGATATTCATCATTTTCAATGATAATTCTAATAAGCCTGACTATTTGATGAATAAGGAGGGCTATTCTACTCACCTGAGCATCGGAGTCGGCGTAACGGTTTAGTTTTTTTTTAACCACCTCACTTTATGCACCTTGGTGAGCTTTACCCACCAGACCCACTTAGAGGTCCAAAATAGCAAATATTAACCTTGGCCACATTATGAATGTGCTCCATCATTAACCTCAAAACTTCACAGTTGTATGCATCTTGATGAGCTCTACCCACCACAACCATTTAGAGGTCATGGGATCAAAGTTCAAGGTCACCATGACCCAAAATAGCAAATATTAACCTTGGCTACATTATAAACATGCTTTCATCCATTACATCCAAACTTCACAGGTGTGTAACCTTGATAGCTCTCCTTGATAACCCACCTGACCCTTTAAAGTCAGGGATCAAAGTTCAAGGTCACTGTGACCCAAACTAGCAAATATTAACCTTGCCCAAATTATAAATGTGCTTCCATTCATAACCTCCAATCTTCACAAGACTTATTAGTGTATGCACATTGATGAGCTCTACCCTCCAGACAACTAAGAGCTCAAGGCATCAAAGATCAAGGTCACCTTGACCAAAAATATCAAATACAGTAGAACCTCGCCAAACCTAACATCATTAAACCTAATTCCTCGCCATTTCGAAGTTATTTTCGGTCTCGATTTCTTCTCTTCTTATTTTAACTAAAAATAAAATGTTTAATTCGAATTTCACTATTTCGATTTTTTTGCTTTTTCGAAGTAAAAATCCCGGTCCCAAAGTCGCAATTCATAAAAACCATAAAATCTCGACCAAGTTCGATTATGGCTGATATCATACCATTAGGTCAGGAGTTATGCCCCTTTAAAAATTCAAAAAAGGCAGATTTCACATTGTTTGCACTCTAGCATCTTCATTTCTTTAGCAATTGCATTCAAACTTAATGACATTGTTTATAACCAAAAAATCTCAGCCAAGTTCGATTTTGGCTGATATCGGACCATTAGGTCAGGAGTTACACTCCTTATTTTATTTAAAAAAGTCAGATTGCACTTTGTTTGCACTCTTGCATCTTTATTTTTTAGGTCATTATCTTTAAATTTTATAACAATGTTTATAACCATCAAATTTTGGCTAAGTTGGATTATGGCTGAAATTGGACCCTTAGGTCAGGAGTTACGCCCCTTTTAAAATTGAAAAAAGCCAGATTTCACTTTGTTTGCCCTCTAGCATCTTTATTTCAAACTTTTTGTCATTGTTTAAAACCATAATACCTTGGCCAAGTTCAATTATGACTGGAATCAACACATAAGGTCAGGAGTTATGCCCCTTTTAAATTTGAAAGAATCAAGATTGCTCTTTGCACTCTAGCATCTTTAAGCAATTGCCTTCAAAGCTCAAGACATTGTTTATGACCAGAATATCTTGGCCAAATTCGATGATGGCTTTAATCAATTTATTATGTCAGGAGTTATGCCCCTTTAAATGTTGAAAATTGCAAGGTTTCACTCTGTTTGAACTTTAATATTTTCATTTTTTAGCACTCAGTGTCAGTTGAAAAAAAGGACTATTTATCTCAGGTGAGCGATTTAGGGCCATCATGGCCCTCTTGTTAACACATGTGTACTCACCTTGATGAGCTTTATCCAAGAGACCCACTTACAGGTTTCATTGCCCAAATGTTAAGGTCACCATGACCCAAAATAGCAAAATTCAATATCAACCTTGGCTACAATATGAAAGTGCTTCCATCCATAACCTCCAAACCTCATACGTGAATGCACCTTGATGACCTCTACCCCAAGGTGACTTGACTTTCAAATGACTCTGACCCCCACGGTCTGAGGCCCCCGTGGGGGGAATGGTGTTTATTCGAACGTAGCGCTTGATTTCTGTTAGCAAGCATTGAAATAGTCAAGTGCACTATCTTAGGGACAGCTCTTGTTTAATCTGGAAAATAAAAGGTCACGCAGGCTAGGTCTGGCGAATATGACATATGCAATAGGACATTAACCTTTTCCTTCTTCAAAATATCCTGTCCATTTACAGATTTGTGTACCGGCACATTGTCATTCAACAGATACGCATATAATACCCCTAGCTGTACATCGCTTTTCACATTTCTTTGCAAATGTTCTAGCGAATCAAATTGGAGTGCACTTTTGCTCTGCATGGTGTGGAATTTTGTGGCACACATGACTTGAGAAGTATTTAATATACATGAACAAAACCTTACAGGCATATTCATCATGATATGTAGTTGTGCATCGGGTTTTTTTAGTTTGGATTCTTCAAGATATTGCTAAAGTTACAACCCCTGACTTTGTGAAAATGTCCAAAAGTGGAGGCATTAAATTATGTGTCATTAGTAATAAAAACTGATTAGTACTTAAAAAAAAGAAATTCACATGTTTTACTGTTTCCTTAACACAGACCAGATCTCCTAAAGAGGATAATTATGAAATAAAATTGAATACCGGGAATGTATATTTATGATGGAATAAATAATGAAAATGGATTATTGCAATGTATTTGTTTGTTGCATTTGCAAACTTGTTAGTTCCCTACCGGTGTAACCGGAGGGGACTATTGGTTTGCCCACCACTATTGGTTTGCCCTCCGTCTGTCTGTCCGTCTGTCCGTCCCCAAAAACTGGATCCCATGATAATTCAAAAAGTACTGAAGATATTTCTATGAAACTTGAAATATGGATAGATGGCTGTATGGAGATTATGCACGTCTTCTTTTGTTTTTTTTCTTCCTAGGTTGTCTTCCTAGGTTGAAACTCTGATTGCTATGACAACAAATAGACTTAAAATATGGCAAGTAAAGCAATATTTTGTGATAACTCAAAAAGTACTGATGATATTTTTATGAAACTTGAAATATGAATAGATGGCAGTATGGAGATTATGCACATCATTTTTAGCTTGTTTTATTTTCTTTCTTTTTCTTCTGACCAAAATTCTGGTTGTTTTGGTAATGGGAAAATTATGTACCTATCGGTAGGGGATTCGTGTTGCCTGCAACACCATTTACTTGTTCTGTATATCATGAGTTCACATCAAGTTGTCTAATACACTATAATTACCCGAGAAGACCATAAGCTGTGCTCACCCATACTAGGAAAAAGTTAATTTTCCATAAATTGTTGCAAAAAACTCTCAGGCTGGTCTCATTTTTACAAGTCTTATAGTTATTAGCTAACCTGAACACAGAGTTTGTCAGTCATCCATCATGCATTGACCTTCAACAATAATTTGTATTTAAATGAAATCTCTGAAATACCTGGACAGAAATTGATGAATTTAAGAGAAGTTAATGAAATAAACTTGATGCATTCAAAATCTAAAATAATAAAATAAACTTGATGTATTTAAAATCAAAAATAATAAAAATAACTTGATGCATTCAAAATCTAAAATAATAAAATAAACTTGATGCATTCAAAATCTATAAGAACAAACTTAAACAATTTTCTGTTTGTGATAATGTCATTGTTTAAATGTTTAATCCTATTATAAATTACTGTTTTGTTTGTTTGTGTTTTATTAGAAAATATGATAAAATACTGAAATTACAGTCTTTGAATGTGAAGGTTTTAACACATGATAAGTAAAAGATCTGTAATAGATTTTGTATCCTACTTCAAAACAGTAGAACAGTATTGCTTCATTTGATCATTTCACATCTATTTTCAGAACTAAAACGCCGTCTGATAGAAACCTACAGAGCTCAGTTACAGCCAGCCACACTACCAGCGGTTGACAGATTGTATGTATGGCCCAGTATGAAACTGGTGACAGATGACACAGGGGGCAGTAATAGCAACACTGATACAGACAGATACAACTTGCATAGAAATATACAGGAACAAGAAAGAGGCACAAGCATGAACAATGTTTTCTTTCAAGATGAGACACAGTTTACTCGGATCTACATCTCCGGAGATGCAGGACATGGGAAGACTGCACTGTGTAAAATGCTGGTTTTAGCCTGGTGTCAGGAACATTCTGGTGATAAGATCAATGAATATATACCCAAAGATTTCTTGACAGTAATGAGGAAGTTTGACATTCTGTTCTACATCACTTTAAGAAATATTAGGAAGAATTGGATCATTAGTGAAATTATCAAAAAGCAATATTTTAATGATTCAGATTTTCTAAACATGTTTGTTAAAAATGAATGTGACAAAAGCTCCTGTCTCGTCATATTGGATGGTCTAGATGAGTGGCTTCCTCCTGATAACTACGAAACTCCCATGCATACAACTCATGGTCTGCCAGACTTATGTAATTTGGAGAGGTTTACCATCCTCACCACCACCCGGCCATGGAAGCTTGAGGAGTTAAGGCTGGGGCCACGGGAGATGGATAGGCAAGTCAAGCTTAGAGGTATTGATAGGAAGGCATCAGATAGATATATAAAGGACATGGTAGATCTGCTGAATAAGAAGAAAAATGTTGAAAAGAACAGCAAAGACTTCCAACAACTGCTTAAGGATAAACGTCTTTTACACTTCCTGAACATACCCATCCTACTGAAACAGTTGATTATGTTGTGGCATCATAATGAAAAAGAAATTACTGGAAGATCACAAGTTCATGTATACAGTACTATGATAAACCATCTGCTGAAGGATGCATGGGAAAGAAATAAAAAGAAGTCATTATCAATAGGAAATACCCAAGAGTCAGAACTTCCTGTATGTCTAAAAGAAAAACAGTACTGCAAGATCCATAAGAGTCTACTTCTTTCACTGGCACAACTTGCCTTTACATCAGCAGCTAAAGGGGAACTTGTTTTTGACCATGTGGAAGCAGAACTTCAAAATTTGACTGAAGGTGACATAAATTCATGCTTAACAGCAGGTTTATTGTGCCAAGAAATTTATGCAAGTCCTCTTGATGAAGAGAAGAAAAAACTTTCATTCCTCCACAAATCTTTTCAGGACTTCCTGGCAGCTGTTTACCTGGTCATGAATCCTGAGTCTGCACAACTACCCCAAACCTTCCATAAAATTCTTGACATGCGTTCTCTGTTTATTTTTGTGAGTGGCCTGGATTCCAAAGTCATGACATCATTATCACATCAAGTACAGAATATCCTGGAGAATGATGAGATATTTAAGCAATACAAAAATCATCCATGTCTGTATGTGTTTGAACAAATACAAAACCTGCTGTGTGAGTGTGTAGAGGAGAGTAAGAGGAGTGGACAGCCACTGCCATACTGTCATCTCAAGACAGTTGTTATTAGAGATGGGGATTTTAAGAATCTACAACATCTAATTAGAACCAATATGTCCTGTATACAGAATGTATGTGTAAATGTTGAAGAAATACCTGAGGACCTCCTAACCTGCCTGAGTCTTGTGTCAGAGTGTCAGTCAGTACAACATGTGAGTCTTGAATTAAGAGAGAGTTTGTGCAATTCCAAGGAGGCCTTGCTGGACAAAGCATGGTGTGACAACTGGTCACTATCATCTCTCTTAATTGAAAATCTTTCATGTGAGCCAAGCTATAGATATCTATATAGTGACAGAGTGATGACCACATTGGTCATTTTAAAAATCGAGATGGCATATATCTTAGGTCATATAGAATATCAGAGGTTGTTGGAGGGTGTGGAGAGGGCAACACAGCTGAAGAAACTGCAGTTGTCTTTAATAAATAATATTGAGTGTGGAATTTCTCAGAAGTGTTCCCATCATCTGGACCTTTCTCACTGTTCACATCTGCAGGAATTCTCTCTAGAGAACTGTGATATTACTAAGGTTACAATCAACACAACATCACTCATAGATTGTTATGTCAGTGGTACACCTGTATACTTTGTTTCACACCCACATGTTGAGACTATGAAACTGTCACTGGAATCAGTTGAGATAAGTGATCCACATTACTTGGATGAAATTGGCAAATCCTTACCGCATGTAACTCGGTTATCATGCAAGAATCTTAAGTTCATTAGTAATGGAGAGGAGTCTTCCCGTCATCTGGACCTTTCTCATTGTTCACATCTACAGGAATTCTCTCTAGAGAACTGTGATATTACTAAGGTTACAATCAACACAACATCACTCACATATTGTAATGTCAGTGGTACACTTGTATACTTTGTTTCACACCCACATGTTGAGACTATGAAACTGTCACTGGAATCAGTTGAGATAAGTGATCCAAATTATCTGAATGAAATTGTCAAATTCCTACCCCACGTGACTCAGTTATCATGCAAGAATCTTAAGTTTATTAGTAATGGAGAGAAGGAGTCTTCCCGTCATCTGGACCTTTCTCACTGTTCACATCTGCAGGTATTCTCTCTATGGAACTGTGATATTACTAAGGTTACAATCAACACAACATCACTCACATATTGTTATGTCAGTGGTACACTTGTATACTTTGTTTCACACCAACTTCTTGAGACTATGAAACTGTCACTAGAATCAGTTGAGATAAGTGATCCACATTATCTGGATGAAATTGTCAAATTCCTACCCCACCTGACTCAGTTATCATGCAAGAATCTTAAGTTCATTAGTAATGGAGAGAAGGAGTCTTCCCTTCATCTGGACCTTTCTCACTGTTCACATCTGCAGGAATTCTCTCTAGAAAACTGTGATATTACTATGGTTACAATCAAGACATCACTAACATATTGTAATGTCAGTGGTACACTTGTATACTTTGTTTCACACCCACATGTTGAGACTATGGAACTGTCACTGAAATCAGTTGAGATAAGTGATCCACATTATCTGGATGAAATTGTCAAATTCCTACCCCACCTGACTCAGTTATCATGCAAGAATCTTAAGTTCATTAGTAATGGAGAGAAGGAGTCTTCCCTTCATCTGGACCTTTCTCACTGTTCACATCTGCAGGAATTCTCTCTAGAGAACTGTGATATTACTAAGGTTACAATCAACACAACATCACTCACATATTGTAATGTCAGTGGTACACTTGTATACTTTGTTTCACACCCACATGTTGAGACTATGAACTGTCACTGGAATCAGTTGAGATAAGTGATCCACATTATCTGAATGAAATTGTCAAATTCCTACCCCACGTGACTCGGTTATCATGCAAGAATCTTAAGTTCATTAGTGATGGAGAAAAAGAGTCTTCCCGTCATCTGGACCTTTCTCACTGTTCACATCTGCAGGTATTCTCTCTATGGAACTGTGATATTACTAAGGTTACAATCAACACAACATCACTCACATATTGTGATGTCAGTGGTACACCTGTATACTTTGTTTCACACCCACATGTTGAGACCATGGAACTGACACTGGCATTAAGCGAGATAAGAGATCCACATTATCTAGATGAGTTTGTTAAATTCCTACCCCACCTGACTCAGTTATCGTGGCTTCGGATGAAGTATTTAGACTTTGGTGATGGTGATGGAGATGTCAGTTTGTTTCCCAAGGCAACACATCTGGAAACAGTGCTGTTAGATAGTGTTACTATGACAGACAGGGCAATGATCAATTTTCTTGACTCTATTCTCACTATTAACCATCAGGTGAACTGTAAGATTAAAGGTAAACTTAATGAAGCTGTTGAGACACACATCACTTCCAAGTTTGTGGTGGTGTATAAGAGCATGGACTTGGACGGTCTATACTTCCTCAGTCAGCTGACAGCTCCCTGAATATCCCCAAACAGGAAGTCCACACAGAGGAGACATTTCATCTTGCAGACATATTGTCAACCACTTGTATATCTCTCTGATGTATGAAAGTTGAGATGAGATTTAATAGTCTTCCTATTAAAAATATTTTTTCATAGTTTACATTTTATTCATTTATTTCTTTGAAGGTACCAAGTATTTTCAAACTGTTTGGAAATTAGAAATATTTTGTCATATTGAAACTTGCATTTTCAGAATATTGACATTTCCCCAAAAAATGAATATACAATCATGTATACTGGAGAATTACAGAAATGTTTAATATTGTAATAATTGTAATCATGTCATCAAAGGTGGTTTATTTATAGGTCTATATTTCAGTGAAATACAAGCATTCATTTCCATCACCAAATTTCCCTGATAATCACTGATTGTTTTCAATAAATTGAATTATTATTTGTTTAGAAATAGTATGGACGTATAATGCATTTATATGAATTAAATGTGTGTGGAATTTATGAATATGTCATTAAAAGTGGAATGATGATGGAAAAAAAATGAGAATAAAAATAGACCAGTCCAAGTGACTTGCTCTCTGATTAGGATTTATACAGTTTACTTTTAAAAGCTCCATGGCAACAGTCTGACCATGTATAACTTAATCTTACTGAACAGTGTACCCAGTGAGATACAGTTGAAAACTGGACTGGTGTAGATATGCATGTACATAATTATAATTATCAAGTTGTTTAGTGGTATACCTTTTGTTTTATATGTAGATTTTGTTATGAATGTTTGTTCAAAATTTGATTTGTATACTGATTTTGTAGAAATATTGTTATTTTTGTATGCAGTTAATGAGAGTCCTTACCATAAGTCGTAGTCCCTAGGGCATTAATTAGTCCCTGTGGTCAGATTAACACAAGTAAATGAAAGACAATGTACACTGGTCACATCCACAGATTGAGTATTAGCCTAGATAGCTAAAACCCAAATTGTGAGGTTTGGTAGATTAATATCTTTAGGGTTTATAAAATCTACACATATTTTGATAAAATATCCATCTATATTTATTATCACCCACCCAAGAGATAATTATCATCATCATATTTTGTTCAGATGAAGTTACATTGTGTATATCCTAATGTACCTGTTGATTATCTTCAAAACCACTGGCTGGGAAGGGATGAAACATCCCAGGTGTGAGTGTAACTAAGCTTGCCTGTGTACATTATCTGCAAGTTTGCATGAAATGATATTGTATACAGCATTGACTATGGGGTATCTTTTTTCCTACTACATGTATATCTTACTTCTTCCAAGCACTGTATGGGGGTATATGTCACCTGTAGTGATAACTTCAGTTAGTTTGCAAGAACCATGTTTTAAATTTAAATTGTTTTTATAGTAAGCATCAGAAGGGTTCCAGTTTAACATCTAAATGATGGTTATTGTGTTGTGAGGCAGGTTTGATATACCTTTGTATACGGTGTATTGTTTGATTTTATAAAAAAACTGTTAGTGAAAGTAGTAATGGTAATCAATGATGACTGACATGGACAGAGCTTATTATGTTTTGTACACATGTGTTAATGAAGGGAAGCCTTTTCATTGTAAGCCAGCTTATATTTTAATTTGACATTGTAATGTATTTATATAAAGTCAGAAATATGTAAGTAGGGACAAAGTTATACATTGATAGTCCAGTTCCAGACAGGCCAGGGATGGGACTTGGAGAATGTGAATTGTGTGGAGCTGTTCACAAAAAATTGTGAGTTCATATAATAATTATTATTATTGATATCATTTCAAAAATACGTTTTAACACTAATGAAATACTATTTCATATTTGTAAATTTATAATGTAAAGTATTGGTACTAGTCCAGATGGCTGAGTGGTTAATGTGTCGGCCTTTGAATCGGGAAGTCATGGGTTTGATCTGCAACATACCAAAGTCATAAAAAATGGTTCTGGTAAGGTATAACTCCCTTGCTCTGCGCTCAGCATATAAGAGTAATTCCAGAACTGGTTGGACTTGTGTCAGGATAATGTGAGTGGGTGTGGAATCATGCGGTTTCTTATGGTATGATATTGCAGTTAGTGGCAGCACTACATCTGTCTTGAGTAGAGTGACATAGTCTCCAAATGACTAAAATACTGTCAGCAGGACATTTAACCAGATAAACAAGCAAACTTATAACAATGGTAAGGCCAAGTCCCTTTTTAAGCTTCCTTAATTGGACCAGTACTACTGTTTGGAGGGTCATGAAGAAATGTTGCCCCAGCTATTGTTTAAACCAACATCTGTCTGATCCAAAGTCTGTGTCTACTGCCACAGGACCACAATGCAAGAGTCTTGTTGTAATTATTTTTAAGGTAATTCATCCATCATTACATTATAATCATGGTCCTTCAAATGCTTAAAAAGTCTTCAGTGCAGATAGTCATGCATCAATTGACTTGGAGGTATAGGCTCTATTGCTCAGTCTATAAACGCTTGCATTTACTATGGAATTCCCACAATCACTTGATGGACCTTGATCACAATTTGTGATGAATGGATTACCTTAAAACAAAATAAACCCACAATTTGTCTTAACTCAATGATGCAATACAGTTATTAAACAATGTAAGTTTGAAATTAATTGTTGGACTGTTGTATTTTGTTCATCTTGGACATAAATCAATGTCTGCAGAACATTTGTCTGCAAATACCATATTACAAACTTTATTGCTAGTCAAGGTTAAATTCTACTTAATAAAAGTGGCTGCTTGGAACAGATTGGCTTTTTTACTACAGGTAATTACTGAAATTAACTCAACTGTTTTGTGTTTCAGCAAGTGGAAATGACGCCAGTAAGTGATCATGTCTATGGATTTGACCATGCCCACATCACAGTTGTGAAGGTCAAGATTGATATCGGGTCATATGTCACAGTAGGTCAGGGCACCACAGGTCAGATAGCCATGGAGAGGCTAGGCCAGTAGTCTAGGCAGGTATGTTTACACATACTTTCATATGTGTTTATGAAATTCTTGACGGACTGAATTAAGCTAGCACCAGTGATTCTCTTGAAACCGTATTCATCACCAATATTGATATTGACCTTTATATAACTGTATGTATCATTATGATAGCTATGTAGTCAACAACAATTTATTAATCTGGTTTTCCAAATGAAAATTCTGATTATTACTGTGGCGAGTTCTGTGGGTGTGAGAACGTTGACTTTCTTTTTCTTGACCATAACTTTGTCATGGATTGAGATATTTTGAATTAATTTGGCACCGTTTTTCAGCATGATGTGACAGTGTGCAAGCACAAGACCAAGGTCCATAGCTCTAAGGTCAGGGTCAAACTTTGAGGTTGTATG
This sequence comes from Solen grandis, assembly GCA_021229015.1. NCBI lineage: Eukaryota > Metazoa > Mollusca > Bivalvia > Adapedonta > Solenidae > Solen > Solen grandis. The sequence continues at coordinate 67,831,214 of CM037783.1, read as the reverse complement.
ATGGTAAAAACTGTGTTTTTCAGGAATTTACTCTAACTTCCTCATACATTGAAGGATTTTAGAATAATTCATTCAACTGTTAAACAAGATAATAAAGTTTTCAGGCTCATGACACAGATCCCTCGCTTAAATGTCCAGGTCACACTTTGAGATTGAAGGATTAAGATGGGTACACAAATTGTTTTCTTCTGTTTTTATTTGTAGATAAATTCAAGTAAGCAAACAAAATATGAACATTTCTTTTATAATGTTTCTAGAACTTTGAAAGTTCTGATTCGGCGTTATATAAACTACCCTGGTTGCCTAATGATTTTGAGCGTCTTTCTGGAGGACAGGAGGTTACGGTCGCAGTAAAATAAAATAAAACTGGTACTGGTTTGTCTCCCTTGTGTTTAGTGCCAATCATTGAAGGACTGATAAGCCAAATGTCAGGATGATATGAATGGGTGTGGTATCATTCCACTGTCCATAGTTTGATACCGCAATGCGGCAGAACAATATATGTCTCATTTGCAAATGCAATAATTTCAGTAGAAGATAAGATCAAGCAAACATGCAACTGTAATATTGTATAAGATTTATTCTGTGCTATTCAAATACAAGAGATTGTGAAACTGCTTTCCATGGTTAAGTTTGCCTTCTTTTTATACATGTCTGTGTCGGTCTTAAACTGAGATCATAGCAGAACTTAATGGCTCTATTTTTCAATCTTCTCCATGTCCATCATTTTCCTAAGTTTTCACTATACCGTATTATTGTTTACATATGATTATGCTGTAAATTTACAAAAATGAAAATGTCAGATAACAATGTAAGTATTTGACGTCATTGAATAAATTGATATCATTTTGCAGATTTTTATCACCAAATAAAAGTCTAATATTGAATTTAAATTGATTTTTCCTTCTGGTTTTTAGGTTGCACCACTAATCGCTTTTAAATGCTTCTCCTACCAGTGTTTACACCGGAGGGGACTTCCCTCTGTCTGTCTGGAAATCTGGATCCTGCGATAAACCGTTTAAAATAATTTTATGAAACCTGGTATATGAAGAAATGGCCATATGGAGATTCTGCATATTACTTTTTTTCTCGGACTAAAATCTGGTTGCTATGGAAACTGAAAAAGTATGCACCTCACCAATATGGTACTCATGTGTTGCGTGCAACACCAGTTACTTGTTTATAACACCATAATTACGCTTTTATTATCTACATAATTTTCTATAACACCTCGTATCTACATTATAGTAGCTGCAAGTTTGCTGGAAAAAATATCTGAGGTAACATAACTCATTAAATAGATCATTTTTGCATGTTATTTCTCATCTGCTTTGCCGGTGCTTTCATTACAGTTTCCAGAAAGACAGGCTCAGTTAACCTGTATAAAGTGGTTGTTCCGTATCATGTCACCGATTCGGACATTTCTGCCTCCATGCTTTATCCTGTCCAGTGGCTACGATGTACCAAAGTCATTAAAATGGTACTGGTATATCTCCCTTGCTTGGTTCTCAGCAAGTAAGGCAATTCCATAACTGGTCGCGCCGGTGTCAGGATAATGTAGCTGGGCGTGGTATCATGCCACTTTTATGTGCTGTGATATAGCATCATGGCAGCACTATATCTGTCTCATGTAGACAAATCCCAAATGACTGAATTGCTGGTATAGGGACACTTAAACCAAGCATACTATTTTATGCCACAAACAAGTGGAACAATGTCACAAAATAGTTCTTGCAAAAAGAAAAAAAAAACTTTATAAGGACGTTTCAACTGTGTACCGCAGATTTTACTTTTTGTATTCATTTTAGTTCTAGCACGATGTAGATTCTATGCACATTTTGAATTTTTCATGCATGTTTGACAGTATTTTCTCATGTAACTTTTGGAACATATTAGACGTTACCAATTGTTATAACCTTTTTTGAAAATATCATGTTAATACCCTTTAAAAGTGTTAAGGTCACAGCATTAGAAAAATGTGAAGCCTGGCCGGGACTCAAACCCCAGACCTTTTGCTTATAGGGCAAATGCTTTACTGACTGAGCTACCCAGCCGCATACGCATTTTTCTCCTGTCTTGTGAGAAATGGGTACTGTTACATTATCCTCCTCCATTTTAGAATTGGTACCTGAATTCTAGGAGTTACAGGGTAAATATAACCATGTGCAAGTGGCGTTAAACATACCTAGCACCTATGCCACATACCAATGTTAAGCGCCAAATGTCACAGGGTGAGGAAAATGTTCAGCCTGACCGGTTCTGAAACCCGAGGCCTTTTGCTTTACTGACTGAGCTACCCAGCCATATATACACTTTTCTCCCCTATTTTGAGAATTCGGTACTGTGACATTAAGAAATGAAGTTTTCAAAAAAAATTTCAACAAATTTTAGCAAAGGTGAAGTTTTACCATAAGCTGAATCCTATAAAATGAGCATGCTGACCCCCTATTTTTAATTCATATTTCCTTAATTATAGTCTGAAGTACTTGTATGTAAATTTTAGAAAAAAAATCTGTCTAAAAAAAGAAAAACAAGAATAAAAAACACTGAAATCCTGTTAAAAACAGTTCTGTTCTCTATTCATGAGAATGTTTTGTGGAAAGAGTGAAAATATAGCTGTCTGTTGTAAATTTGGTCATATTCATTTTCAGGCATGAAGTTCTACAGAGTTGTCTTGAACTTCAAACTTGAGATGTAAAATCAACACAATACAAACATGGCAGGATAACTGGAACAACACTGGGTGAGAGGACAGGTGTCTGGTTGACATGTGAACCATCTCTGTGTACTGGGACTCAGTATTTGTACAAGGATGTGACTGCAATGGAACTTGACGCCCTCGATCATGAGTCATCCTTGGGTTAGCCGGTCACAATGGAAATGTGCAGTTGTGAAATAAGTCCTTCATTTTGTTAGCCCTCTTGATGTTGTCTTCAAAACTTAGCACATAGAATGTCTTATATCACAGTTATCAACTTATGTCATAATGTCCGGATTGACCTAGTTACTGTCATTTTCCTGGATGGCACTCAGTACTATACGAAATTGGAAATTATTGAGACGACTTGAATAGAAAAAGTTATTGAAGGAATATAGATTTAAGAATTATTCCCAAATACAGCCAAATGTTATTACTATCTGTATGCAAAATAACTATTTCCTTATGACTCCCATATAGTTTCAGCATATGTTTAAATTATGATTCCCATTCAAATAAAAGCTTTTATGATAGTTGCTGCTCGCCTTAACTGACGCTGTGATTTCATGGACACTAAGTCTAGATAATGATGTATATATATCTATATAATGAATGATTTCAAACTTTACTAGGGTGATGTCAACATCACATGTAACCATGGCATCAGTTAATATGTTTCTGCTATTGTAACACATATGCACCACAGTTGCTTCTGTACTTCCCGGTTTTAACACCATGCTTCAGGTTACCCAACCTAACAGTGTCTATATATTAGTTCTAGTTGTACTACCAATATTTCATTATATTTATTCCATTTGCATGGCCCATCAGAGATTAAAGTTTATTGAAAGTTTTAACTCTTCACATTATCTTTTTTTTTTTTTTTAAATCAACCATGTCTTACATATTTTCCTAACAAGCCTTGTTTATATATTATTAGCTCACCTGAGCATAGCTCAGGGTCAGCTTTTGGGATACTTGATTGTCCGTCGGCCGTCGTCCGTCGTCCGTCAACAATTTAATGTTTACACACTAGAGGCCACAATTTTGATCCAATCTTCCTCAAACTTGGTCAGAATGTTAGTCTTGATGATATCTTGAACCCTTTCGAAAATGGGTCAGGTCGGATCAAAAAGTAGGTCAGTAGGTCAAATCTGAGAAAAATCTTGTTTACACACTAGAGGCCACAATTTTGATCCAATCTTCCTCAAACTTGGTCACTTGTTTACACACTAGAGGCCATAATTTTCATCCAATCTTCCCCAAGCTTGGTCAGAATGTTTGTCTTGATGATATCTTGAACCCTTTCGAAAATGGGTCAGGTTGGATCAAAAAGTAGGTCAGTAGGTCAAATCTTAGAAAAATCTTGTTTACACACTAGAGGCCACAATTTTGATCCAATCTTCCTCAAACTTGGTCAGAATGTTTGTCTTGATATCTTGAACCCTTTCGAAAATGGGTCAGGTTGGATCAAAAAGTAGGTCAGTAGGTCAAATCTGAGAAAAATCTTGTTTACACACTAGAGGCTACAATTTTAATCCAATCTTCCTCAAACTTGGTCAGATTGTTTGTCATGATGATATCTCGAACCAGTTTGAAAATGGGTGGGGCTGGATAGAAATGTAGGTCAGTAGGTCAAATCTTAAAAAAATCTTGTTTATACTCAGAGGGCAACATTTTTGGTCCAATCATCCTCAAACTTTTGCAGAATGTTTGTCATGATGATATCTTTTGTGGATGGGGTCAGAAAATTCCTGAACATTGTTTCACCTCATCATCTTAATTCTAAAGCAATCTGTTTTGTACAGGCAATGAATGATACTTTTCTCAGGTGAGCGATCTAGGGCCATCTTGGCCCTCTTGTATTACTGTTTGGTGTTATTAAGTCATCAGTATATAATAATATGTCCAATTTAAATGGATATTAACTTCTGTTTGTGCATGTGTACATCGGTATATAGTTTATTGTTAAAAGTCTTGATGGAGACAATATCCAGTTAGTGATCAATTTTTGTTATGTATTGTAAAAAATTTTGATGTGATTGGTAAGGTTTTGTAAGAAATTAGTCAATAGATGTTTCTATTTTAGTGATGTTTATACATGTTGTTTGTGACCTACTTAACTCCAGACTTCTGGCAGTAGACATTATGTTTATGCCTAGTAAACTATACATGTATTTGATAATACATGATTTTTTTAATTATATGAAGTGTAGAATAAGAAGTGTGTAAGGTTTACCTTACTGGTGGTATGTAACTGTAAGATGAATGTTTGGTTTTGGTGTAGTTTATACAGTAAGTTCAAGTAATGAAATGTGAAATGCTGAACTGTGTAGTACTGGTGCTGTTACAGTTTATTAACTGTAATCACATCCTTTGAACATAAGTTTATCAATAAAGCTGGCCGCATCGTTTTAAACAGGGGCCCTGTGTTTAAGTCCAGCTCAGTCCATTTTGTGTTGCTTTCTTTTTCTTTCTTTCATTATTATTATTATTATTATAATCTTAATATGATTTCTTTATCAGAATAAGTAATGAAAAATAAAAAGAAAATGTCGTATATAAATAAAAAAAGGAAAGTAATTGATAAGGTTATTTTTACTTTAACAAAATGCAACAATAAAGTATTTTATGTTGTTTTTTTTTGGTGGGGGGGGGGGGGGTGTCCCTATTTAAAGATTACTATCTTGGGATAGATGTATTTAGTATTTTTGAAATACTTTTTGTTAAATGCATTTATATAGCCATTATTTTGCGTTAGTTTATTTATATTTGCTTCCTTTCAATTTAGATACATATATTTATGTATTGAATGCTTATGTATTTTTATCTATAAAGATATTGGTTTAGTCAGTAATAAACAGCTGCCCTAAATTGTTTAACACACACACATGTATCTGTACATAACACATAATTACTTTTGTCACATACATAGCATGACAGATACATTTGGATATCAATTTGTCAACCTTGTTACCAGCATCTGATTTGCTTGTCCAATCTCAACCTCCAATTAACATAAACTTATCTTCATTAAATATGGGATATAATGTAAATGGTAACTATCTCAGATGAGTTTGATTTTCAGCAAACCTCGTACCCCATCTTGATTCTAATGTTGATATAGCCCACGCAACTATCCAACTTCTACCTGACCAGTTTTGAGGAATTCTGAAATGTCATTTATAATTGATAGTAGGTAAAGCTAACATTGCAGTTTGAGAGATCTTTCAGACTGATCAAGTTATGTTGTGGCTATTGAAAATGAATCATGTAAATCAAATTTATTGTATTATTGACTTTTTTTGATACATACAGTGCCTGGCCATAATACAGTACACAATGTCAACGTCTTTCTGACGTCGAGGGTGTACAGAATCATCGTTTATTCGCACTTAAAACCACTATTGATCAAATGATAGCACATACCTGTCTGTACTTTGTTATCTGTCCCTTTGCTTTTATAACAGCATGAATTCTTCTTGGTATTGTTTCATAAAGTGATCATATAGCTCCCTGATCAAAACCACTCCAAATGTCCTTCACCACACGTATCAAATCTACCCGATTGTTTATGTCACTCTATCTCGATTCAAGTTTGTATTTTATTGTTTTCCATATGTTTTCGATGATGTTGATGTCTGGGGACTGACTAGGCCAACTTAAACAATTAATGTTGTTAGTTTCTTTCCACTGCCTGGTTCTCGCCGACTTGTGCACGGGGCAATTATCCTCTTGAAACACCCATGGCTTATTTTCAAAATTCTTAGCAGTTACAGGCCACAAATGTTCATCTAAGATATTGATGTACTTCTCTGAGTTTATACTACCGTCCACATCCGTCAACATACCCACTCCGTCATACGTTATACAGCCCCAGAACATGGCGGATATACCGCTACGCGGAGACCTGTCAAGAAACATACCGACACACTCAGGGTTGAACCTTTCTTCAGGTTTCCTCTATACATAAATCTTTCTGTCCTTCCACAGCACCACTTTCGTCTCATCACTAAATATCACTTGCGACCAGTTCTCAGCAACTGACCATTTCCTTCGTTCCCTAAACCACCCCACCCTAGCCTCACGATTGGTCCTTGATACTGTTATCTTTTAAGCCACCACACACCGTTTATAACCACTTTCCACCAACCTACCTCGTACAGTTCTTTTAGAAACTCTTGTAACCTGCCTTTCAGAATTTAAACTTGTCGAGATATCCGCTAGCGATTGTCTACGTTTCTCTTTCACTAAACAAAACAAAGCCCTGTCATCACGGTTGTCTGTCAATCTCTTCCTCCCAGGTCTCGTGTTGTTTTCTACTGTCCCACGTTTATGATACCTCTTTATAATTTTCTGGATGGTATTAGCACTTAACGTTAGTATTTCTCCAATTTTTCATGAGCTAAATCCACCCTTGTGCATAGATATTATGTCATTTTTCTGCTCGACTGTCAAATCAATACCGCGCGGTGCAATTAATGTTTGATGACGTAATAATCATGACGAAATAAAATTATCGGAAAAATACTTATGTGGGACGCGTTTCCTGGAAATCGATAAACATAAACAACACAAGCTTATTTACTACATTTTATTGGTAAACAAAACATAGCCATTGATAAATTGTTGATAGTAAAATTGCTATGCGCATCAGATGACGTTGCGTAATGTATTATGGCCAGGCACTGTATATGTCAGTTTCCTTATATTTCAATCAATATCTCCATGTAGAAAATTAAGCAGGATTACATTTTGTATCATGAAATCAGTTTCTCAAGTATGCTATTTATAATTGACAAAAAAAAAATTTACTGTAAAAATTTACTACTGGTACACTAAAAATATAGGAGTTACCTCCCTTCCACCACTGTCATTCATTTCAGGACTTGATGGTAAACGGTCCTGATCTCATGACTAATAATATATATATATATATATAATTTGGAAAAACTATTGGTATAAATAAAGAAATAAATGAAATTATATAACCACTCTTATAAAATTAATTACATTTATTTAAAGAATCATTTATAAATGCACGTGTTGCTTCTTCCATTATTAAGTCATGGACACAACATATTTTAGGCATTAAAAAGCCCATATCATGATAACCACAATAACCCTCGTTGTTTTTTTCTGATTGATTAACACTCTGTTTTAACACCGAAGCATCTGCTATTGCCAACAAATTCAGTATTTCGCTTAGCCATCATTGTCAAATTTAAGCCATTGGAGGTCTTTGAGTCATGATTCTCAGGATTATCTTTTATGCATGTTATGTTTCAATTAATAGTCTTTTTTTCTTATTAGGTGGTATATATTTGATATCATACCCTTTTTTCTCGTTTGGGACGATTTTAAGTAAAGAATCAATCCATTTGACAAGAAACTTACTGTCATTGGTCATAATTTGTAGACTGTGCGTTAAAGCACTGACTTTGACCTTCAATTTTCTTTCCTACATGATTAAAAATGAAACCAGTCAAAGCAGAATGGTTCAGTATGCGGATTATCTTTTAAAATGCTGAAAAATATTTCGGTTTCGCGAGGGATTTACTTTATGGTTAAAATGCTGTAGTTTAGATTTTTAATTTAGATTTTTGCTATGATTTCGGGTTTTTGGTTGTCCACGGACAGTCAACAGTGAAAATTTACTTGTCCGCCACGGCAAATGTACGACTCGGACAACTTGGACAATGGATTTTGCCATCCCTGTTAAGTGTACATTAAGTGATGTAAACCCATGGATCTTTACTTAAATACTGGACCAGACATCCCAATTAATTGATACCGGTATTCATTTAATAATACAACTTGTAGCACTTATAGTTTATGATAATCACATGTTATTAACATATTTAACAAGCTTTGATATCTACCATCAGTTTTTTCCTGTGATTAAAGTCGTGACATAAATTTAACAATTTTTTGTTACATTTGTTTTGGTAGCATTTTATG
>CM037783.1:67772455-67822455 GCA_021229015.1 Solen grandis | reverse complement strand
CAACGGGCCTCGATGTGTCTTTTCTATGTTTCGACCTTTCTCTCTTACAGAGAATTCCATTTTCGTCGCTGACAGAATGTTATTCAGCCATCTTATATCGGTGAACTTTTGCCCCGCGAACTAACGGTACTGTATGCATAATTAATTACCAGCGAGCTTTCCGATAATGGCGGAGGCATTTCCGTAAACTTGCGTGACAAGGTTTTGTTTCGTGAATATACTGGTGCCACCGGTCGTTTCGTATAAATATATATACGCAGATATCGTTTTACATCGCTAATGCTTCAATAATTGAAGATTTTCATGTTCAATATTTATTTGAAATTTGAGGTGAATACATCTTTAAACAACACTACTTCAACAGGATATCGTATTCCTTTCAAGACGCGCTTATACATTTTCGGCACGTGTTGTTCAAATTTTATACAGACCTCCATGAGTGCAAGTAAATATTTTGGAAAATGATCATACAATAGATTTTAAATTACAACAATGTGGTCCTAACATTGACCTAAGTATAATGGTTGGGAGACGATTTGATTATTTCAACCGCGTTACTTTTACGAATCGTTGACTTACTACTCAACAACACAGTTAAGCAGTGCCATGAAAATGCTTAAATCTGAACTAGTATACAAATTTAATGTTGTAATTGCTAAATTTCTGGTTCGAATTCCCCAGCGCTAAGTAATAATTGAACACTTAAGAGCGAATTTCCCTTATAAGGTATCCAGATATTTTTTTCTTAACAAATATTGCTTGATATTAAGGTAATAGTTGATTCCAGGTTAGTCATGTACTTATATATTTCATAAAATAGTAATGGTGGAATGTGTATCTACTGGTTTACAAAATTAAGAATTACTTAGCACTGAGTATTATTGGTGGAATTCGAGCCTGGTCGTAAACATATTGTAAGATGTAATATATTAAGGCAAACGTCTGACATACGTTAACTCCAAATGTAATCCATAATTAACAGGACTAACTGATAAAAACCGACAGTTTCTTTCCGACAAATCTATCAGTTTTAAAATACATGTGCTATCATTGAAAAAACACATGCATCGAAGAGATTTTAATTTTGCTTTTCATATTTTATCTAAGCATTTGTCATGCATGGAATATTTAACCATGCTACCTAACTACCCTGTTCTTCCATGGTTGGTAATTTGGCCAGGAGCTTAGGGAGTGGTAACCCCGACAGAAAACCTAGAGAGTTGAAGTCAGAGGTGCTAGTCCAGTTGGCACTCTCAAACAAATCACAGCATCATGACTACACGATACCGTGTAGGGCGAACGAATGGACGACTGCCAATTAACATCATCTGAAAACAGGCAAACTTATTTGTATAGAGAGGAAGCACAAAACAGGATGGAGTCTAGATCGCAGGTTAATGATATTTTACTCCTTACTGATAGGTACTTCTCCAAAGGATTTATTCAGCAATGGGATTGTTCCAAGTAGCAGTACATCTTTATAATTTAAGGTAAATAAAAACAATAATCATACATGTACATATGCAAATTTACGAGTAGTGTTCACGACAAAAATATGATATTCAAAATTGATAATACCCTCAAAATTATACAATATTGTGCTGCTTTTTTTCTTATCTACTCTGTGGGTATACCCTATTTGAGATAATGTTATAAACGCGTAGTTTAGGGAGACAATACATACCTAAGTCGAAGCATGGAATAAAAGCAATGATTCAGTTATACAGTTAAGCAATCTAAAATTCGTTAAACAAAAACTAATTTTAATGATGATCATACAAAGTAATACCAATACATATTAATTTTACATTTATTGTATGACGGCGGCTTTTTCGGCCGTTAGGCCGTTAATTCTCACCCTGAAATCCTGTAAAACACACAGTTATGAAGCGGAATAAAATTAGGCTCTTTATTGGTTATTATATACTTTGCTAAATTCCCATTGGTCATTGTAAAATTAGTCAAAAGAAAAGAGAGGAGTTGCGGAAACGAGTTCTTTAGATCTCTGTTTGTTTTAAAAGTGAAGTTTTCTTCCCCCTTTTTTTTTCTTCCCGATTTGTCCTTAATAGTAAGACACTGAACCTTTTTTGTAAGGTAAACTGAAAAAGTAGAACGCTAAAAAATTGGAAACACATAGATTTCGGAATTGATTGTTCGACCCTAACAGATCCTATATTCAACATAAACGTAACATCCGGTTTCGTTTTGTAGCCCGCGAAACGAACTCTAATGCGCAGATGTTTTAAGACTGTAAATGTCTACCAAGATTATACAAATTATCTGGATCCGTGGTATTTCAAAGAGGTGCACTGACACAGGAATTACACAGCTATTAATCCAACAACAAAGTTTATTACATGTTAAACCATTCAGACACTAATCATCAAGCTGGTTGCCACGGCCGAGTATCGTTTTTAAATATATTTCTTGTTCAAAAATATTTCTTGTTTCCTTTGATGTCGCCTATGAAGTTATTTACGATGAAAATAACTACTATTTTTAGAAATATGTATTGTGGCATTTACGTGAAGTGTAGGTATTAGTCATGTAGAGATATGGGGTAATTCTAATGCATGACGCTCGAGGGAAAAAAAAAAGGTGTACATGTCAAGTTGGTTTTATTCGTTTACGTTTAATTGATTGAGTAAAACAGTCTTCAGTCATATTAAGAAATCATCCTAAATTTGTGACCAGTCAGTAACTATGGAAATTCTAATTTATCAGCGGTGTAGTACAGTAGAACACTTTTCTATACACTATATCACCATATACAAAATAGGTAAATCTTTTTGACAAAATCATGTGTTTCACACATTTAGGATTATTTCTAAGCATGAGAGAATCTACTCGTATTAATTCTCCAGATAACTTTCGCCAGAATACATTGGCGTTGTACCAGTACACACCAGTGCACATTTGGTAAGTTGCTGCCAGGATACCAAATTTGGTATGTTGCTGCCAGGGTACCAAATTTGGTATGTTGCTGCCAGGATACCAAATTTAGTATGTTGCTGCCAGGGTACCAAATTTCGTATGTTGCTGTCTGGGTACCAAATTTGGTATGTTGCTGCCAGGATACCAAATTTGGTATGTACCAAATTTCGTATGTTGCTGCCAGGGTACCAAATTTGGTATGTTGCTGCCAGGGTACCAAATTTGGTATGTTGCTGCCAGGGTACTAAATTTGGTATGTTGCTGCCTGGGTACCAAATTTGGTATGTTGCTGCCAGGGTACTAAATTTGGTATGTTGCTGCCAGGGTACCAAATTTGGTATGTTGCTGCCAGGGTACCAAATTTGGTATGTTGCTGCCAGGGTACCAAATTTGGTATGTTGCTGACAGGTCCCTAGAAGTCAAAAAATATATATTGTTCATTCTGTACACAAATATAAATACTCTAGGAAATGATGATTAGGAGAATGTCATCTTCAACATTTAACAGTTTAGTCTCCAAATGACTGAACTACTTCGACGGGACGTTAAAACCAATTCAACAAACAAACAGCATTCTGCATTTGATAGTCTTTAGTGAGATTAAGATAATTCTTATATAAAATTGTTTTCACCAAATGCTTGTAATAGATTAACCATCCCCTCTGAAATTTTCCTGGCCCTGTGTCCCTTGTTTTCCACTTTGACAGTCTAGTCCGATTTGACCATGTCAGATTATTTCTCACGCCAACAAAATGACATGGGGTTTTGCAACTATTGTATGTGTTAAAAGGAAAAAAAACTTATATCATATATTTTATGTCATGCAATAAAACAGTTACGTTCTGCTTTCAGTTGGGTATCGTGAATTACCGTGTCTTTGGGATATAAACAGGTTTTAAATGTGTAAAAGTGAAATAAATTCTCTCTTTCAGCTTGAACTATACACAATGAAACACATACACACACACCTCAAGTGTCTTTTCCCCCACGACTCCTTAACTCACAACCACCAAATAAAACAGAACGTAACTATTTCAGATTGATATATTTTTGCTATTTCGTTTCTTTTTTTCTAAAACTAACGACCCTTTAAGGCAATAATGCATTTCAAATATTGTGGAAAATGAGTTTAAACTCTCTTGACATTTCGAGAACTTGCAAATCTGCTGTCAAAATAAATTCACGCAACGCAAAAAAAGTATAAATTACATCAACAGGGACTATATTCAGATATATTGACGTTACCGTAAACTGAACAACCATGGTATATTCATTTTGAAAATGAATTCTCCGAAGAGGAAATGCAATCATCTTTTGCTGAAATTGGCTATTAAATAGAAAATTGGATTAAGCTTATATGCAAGCCTTGGTGTAAGTTTTGTCAGTATTGATGCATTCAAGTTAATAACTCAGGGTCCCAAGAAGCATCAAGAAATGGATTGTTCACCTTAAGCTATTTTAGATTTAAAGATTTTTGAATATGCTAGTATTGTGAAACTTTCAATGTCGACTCGGAGAATAAATACAAATGTAATCCTATTTATGTTACATCCAGTGGTATACAAATATTTGCAATCTTTCCTATTTCTTCACGATGGTTTCTGTTTTAAGGATTTTGTAGCGCTTTTGTTTTAACAATGTTTCGTCACTAACGGGGATTGAGCTCATCCTTTTTAATCAAGTAAAGTACTCTCAAAAATTATATTAATCGAGATTAAGCATATCTCACAAAATCCAAAGCTTAATATTACCACGTCTTATAATCTGCACTTAAGCCCTAACCGCTGTTGAATCGTGTATGGTCACTCGAATTTTATTTTATATGACAAAACCCTACACCTGACATGCGACACTTCGGAGATTCCCCGGTATATGTCGGTGCATTCTAGGGTTCCCTCCATGTTTACTAGCTTGTTTTGAATAATGTCGCTGCCACGATAGTAAATTCTTCAACCACACAAAAAAAAAAAAAAAAAAAATAATAATAATAATAAAAATAAAGACACTATTAGTATATTTCAAGAAATTAAATCTAGCAAATATACATCGAGCTATGTCTGAAAGCTTCTATTACTTAGACTCTTTAGAGATGTTGGTAGAGACCTATTTCACAAATATTTATAGCATTTGCTCAAATGGTAATCTGGCGGCAAAATGTGTATTCCTCTCCGAACTAGTGTTTTATTTACGCACATACGGAAAGTAATGCTGGAGCGGTTTCCAAGTCCTATTACGAAACACTAAGTAGTGTTGTTGTTTTGTTTCTCTAGTTAGCGTAAATGTATTAAATTATTCTTTTAAACAATCAATTGGCCAAAATAAAACTTTATTTTTTAAACATAGTTGCACACATGTCATTTTGAATTTTAAATTTATACATCAAATTTACGTTAATTTGGAAACAAGTCCTTACACAATTTACATATCCCACTCGTCGGTTCCTGGGTTGGAACAGTACTTAACTGCGGAGAAGGTCATGGAAATTCCTTGTTCCCAGTGGGGTTCGAACCCTCAACCTTCGGATCCGCAGTTGGGTACGTTACCACTGGGCCACGGCACTCTTTCATGTTAAAATAATACTGGGCAATTAACAGACGACAGGGCAAAATAATACCATCTGTTTAACAAATGTTTGTAATATCAGGAGATATTACCGTAATTATTGTCGAGTCAACAATTTATTGGATTTGACAGGGGATCCCATCGCTAGGAATTTCATCAATGCTCCTCGTTCTTCTGATATAGGAAATCGGATTTATATTTATATCGCATTGTCTAGACTTGGTTGTAATTACTTGATTCGGCTGTTTAACTTGTTCTTATAAAGCATTCGACGAAGAAATGGTAGAAAATATGAGACGAAGCAAAGGAACGATAAAGAAATAAAGCGGTTCTATGTTGAACGAATTATTACCCGTGATGGGGGGGGGGGGGGGGGGGGGGGGGGTTAAAGCAAGCATAGAAAATCCTCAATTTGTATCCACTCCACCGTAATCGGAATTAAAACCGCCTAGAGACAGTGAAACGGACTATAGCAGGATGCAGATATATATTAAGTTCGGTCCAAAACAAGTATCAATATGCATCAAAGAGAAGTGTATATATAAAAAAAATATTTTTATCAAGAAACCGTTATTTAAGCAGTATTCTTTTTCAGAATTTCCTATATTAATAAAAATCACGTATAGTTTAGCTGGTTGACATCTAAAAAAACAACTGTACATGTACTTAACTCTTTTCCTGAATGTAGACATTTTCTATTAAAGAAAATCGTTGAAAGATTCATTTGGCGTTGTCTCACGTCATTATCCTTAAGAAGGTCAAAGGTGAAGTAAAGTGAAGAAATTCAGCGTTGATGGGGTTTAAAGTAACGGAGGTGAAGAAATTCAGCGTTGATGGGGTTTACAGTAACAGAGGTCCACTTCATTGCAATCAGATGAGTAAGCATTATTTTAATGAAGCAAACTTTTACCGTCTTTCAGTCTTACGCAGACGGAGAATCATACTATATATAATGTTCGACCCGCAACAGGTCGCAATTTTCATTTGGAATAAAATAAAGATGATGCTGATGACGGACGGTGATGATGTTTGGATTTATTGAGATATTCATATATTTTTATATGAGATTTTTTTTCCATTCTCAAAATAGAATGTATGAAGATATAGTGCATAAGTATGTATGTTTTGTTTGTTGTTTTTTTCCTCAAAATAGAAATATAGGCTTGGTATAGTGTCGCCTTGTAATGTAATGTATATTATTTCCTGGGCATAAGGCCTGTTGACATTAACACTGAACGTCTTCGGTAACAAACCGACACAGCACTTTTTTTCATCAATGCTTTATAATATGCGTATATACATGTGTTTAATATGTATAATTTGTAATGCAGTAAAATAAAGAAAATAAATGAAATACTACTGTACCTAGCTTATCACATAGTTTCCGGACTAATCAATGATATATAATGAAATAAAAGGGATAAGGTTAATGGGTATCAATCTGTTTATCCATGATGTCTTCATCAGATATACACATATTATCTTTCTTGAGGACGCCACTTACCTCACCCATCCATAACTGGTCAGCCTATAATTTTAAACAAATAGAGATGGTGAATCATATCACATGTAGGCAATACCTTTAATTTCAAATTTTAAGTTAGCAGGGAAAAAAAAAAAAAAAAAAACATTTTTGAAACTTTTTGGGGGGATATTACAAAAATGCATGACTCATGCACGTGTTGGTTATATTTTTTATGTGCTTTTATTTTTATTTTTTCTTATTTTGTTGTTATGTATATTAGTATATGTTGATGGCCTACCACTGGTCCAAGATTTACTTGAACCTAAATAAACGGTAATGAGGTGATGTATCAACTAAATCACTATGTATATGACTTATAGAAAAATTTCATGGACGGATGATTGGATACATATTTTTTTTCAGGTAGCATCAACGCCTTAATGTCCGTAAACATTTATAAGCCTAGTCAATTTATATATACAATATTCATACCACCAGGCCGAACACGTTTATTTTGCCTTTCCAGCTATATTTCAGATTTACAACATATGTCTCTTTTAGATTATGAAGTTATAAATTTATAATTATTATAATAATCAACAACAAGACCCGTTTTCCCCAAGTCCTAATCAACAGCGTAGATTTGCTCGAGCCAATCCTTGACCGAGAGCCCACCCTAAAGCTTTCTCAATAGGTTTGTCTACATGCTGGTCTACTTCAGTAGATAGTTTTAGCAATGTATATCCGACGATGTTAACTTAAGCCTTGGTTGATGTAAATATCACCAAATAGTACATATATTTAATGTTTTTTTTTCCTCCACGAAAATTAGATTTTAAAGTTGAGCGACATGGAAGGAGAAAGTAGCAAGACAGTGAAAATGTCATAAAAAATAAGCCTGTATTTTGATAGACTCAATATCAAACATCCAAGAAATGCTTTGTTTATTATACCGAGCGTGTTGATTGGATATCTGTTTTAATCTGATCTGATGTCAAGACCTATAATTTTAACGGAAAAAGTTGCACAAGAGATAAATACTTGGTGAAGAATCTTTCTAATGGACTTATCATTAAAACAATTAGAATCACTTTATAATGCATTGTATCGGTATTCATGCCCATCTTATCCTTCGTTGAAATTAGTTGGCTTTTGAAGAAAATTTCGATATGTATACCATATACCCTATGAAGCAAAACTGGCGATACCTGATTGAGGCACATACATTTCTTTAACATTTAACTAAAGACTGAGATGTTAGCAAATATAATCTCATAGGATTCATCTTACACATTGCATGGGCGCTTTCTTGTACTCTCTCAACGCTTTCTTGCAAATTATCCAACATACTGTAATAGAAGTTGTATGGAATCCAATAATAACAGGACACCTCCTGATCTTCCACCGTCATGTAATATATTTATCTCGGATATATGCTAAGTCCACACGAGATATGATTTTCTTCCATTTTTAAAAAAGCTAAGAAAATCCAAGTCAATATTCTAGAGAAAATTTTCTAACTAATGTCTGTATTAAGAAACACCGCAAGTTCACTTTTCTGTATGATAAGTTACAATATTGGGATATTTGTTGAATATGATATTGTCTTGACTTGACTACTTGAGTTTACCGTCGCTTCGACAGTATTTCAGTCATATAGCGACGTCCAGCTAATTACAGTGGAGGAAGACCCGGTATGCACGGAGGCATCTAGGTAGAACCACCGACCTACCGCAAGCCAGCTGAAAGGCTTCCTCACATGAAAATCCGATTGACCCTACCGGGATTCGAACCCACGCGGTGAGGGGCTGAGTGAGTGTTAAAGTCAGCGACTTTACCCTCTCGGCCACGGAGGCCCCTATAAATATTGTTTCTGACATGGACGAAACATTCGCGGTTTGGGATCTCCCAATCCTTGATATAGCCAAATGAACAGTTATATCTATCTTTGGTCTATGGTTACAAATCAGCTTTACAATCGTTGACTGGGATTTCCTATTTCCTGATGTTAATCAAAGTTACATTCGACCCCTATGATAACGTATAGAGTAATCCCGTTGACACCCTTATCGTTGACCGTGTAACATAATAATTGTTTTTAATAAAGCTGAGCGTGAATATGCTTTCTTTATCAACATTGATACATTCAAAATGGCATCTAAGCCACGTTTTTTCTATATTGTTCTCTATGAAATTCTTTTTGTAAGCATTTTTTTTTTAACAATGAATAGAGTAATGACCGTTTGAATGTGCATTATTAACAACAGACAAGGATGTGAAAAATATAAAAGAAAACAAGCATTAAAAGACTTGATAGAAGAAGAAAAAATGTCCGAACAAATTTCATTATAATATTCAACTTGAAAGTATCAAAAAGATTTTTATAAATTCAGAGACAAATGGAGCACTATATTAAAGGACGAAAATATTGTTTAGGAATTGGTGTATGCATTACCTCTAAAACAACACATGGCATTTATTTAAGACATTTCCATTACAAATAGGAATGCAACTAACAAATTTGATCAACTATTACTATTTAAAGCTATAGTCTATGCGATTTTTCAAACAACCATTAAGAAACAACGGAAAACCTATGGATTGTCAACAAACACAGCAAATATGGAATGCTATTAATTCCTTCTTAGAAACAAAACATAAATAAATATGATTTAATTATATATGTTACAGTATAAGAAGTAATAAAGGTTATATGATAACCTTCGTCTTCCTATACACAAAAGTGTTTATAATCAATCAAAAAGACACAATAAACATAAACAACCTGATATAAATGTTGTTGTTTGAAATTTTAGAAACAGATTGGCAATAGAACAACATTTAGCTCTGATGCATAATAACTAAGTAAACTCTGAAAAAAGGTAATCACTTAGATCTATCCAATGACGCCTTGTCATATTTAAGATGTCATAGGTATAATTCTTATAATGCATAAGAATGAAATATTTCTGCCATTATTAAGATAATGATTTTTTTTTGTACAGAAGAAATACAAGGCAAATTGCAGAATTGTCATGACAAATGAGATGAAGCCAATTTTGTAGACGATTATACTTCTATATACTCGTAGTTGCATCGTTTCCGAATATTATGAGAAAGACTTATGAATAAAATAAATAGTTGCACTATGCATCCTTATGAAAGCAAAATAAGAAATGGATTTACACTGAGTACTTTTTTTTTTCGGAAATTGAAAAATTGTATGTTACATAATTGTTGAAAAATGCTACCAAGTCTGGTAATGTAATTACTATATATGTCTTAAAAGTTTATTTTTCATTTTTTCATGAATAGGAGAATACCTTTCATACTTTTATGGAGCCCTTAAAGTGACTTTGCAATTCTATTGGCAACTTGGATACAGTCGCAGTGAATTATTCATGCTACAACACTATATATTTTGTTACTTTCTCTATTGTATATTTTAGGTAAAAGTTCCCTTGTTCACTTGTTCAAGTAAAAATGACACCCAAAACACAAATGTGATGTTATACCATCTATATACAAATGGTGCTCAGTCTAAAGGATTTGCTAAAATACATTTACGCATGCAAACGTACCTAGAATATATCTAAAGTATGTATCATAAAAATTAATGAAGAATAACCACAATCGAGAGGTGTATTTCTGTATCTAAGACTGAAGCATACTGACTTTGTTTGTTTGTCTGGAGCTTATTAATCGGCTTTTTCACTCTGTCTATCCCTTTCTCTGTTTTTCTGTGTCACTTAATATTAGTACGGAGATGGCGGTGTATGTTTTAAAGACCACTCCTCGTGAAATTCTTTATTTGCAAATGGAGGACCGATGTCATAATATTAACAGTTAGAAAAATACTAACTAATCTTAAGCTCTTCACAAGATTTTTGGTCTGTCGCCAAGCAGAACGCCTACTTCAAGGAATATGCTGTAGAAATACATAATCAAATGTTACTATTTTCAGTCAAAATAAAATATGTTCTATGATTTTGATTTTCTATGTTCTTTTGTGTTCGAATCTCTGTGCGTTAAGCATTTTGGTCATTTAAACCCTGTTTACATATTTCAGGCAAAAATGAAGCAATCGATTAAACGCCAAAGAGTTTTTGTAACACCAAGATGACACGTGTAAGTACCTCGTTCTTAGATTGCTTTGGGATTTTAGACCTTGACCCGTTAGATTAGACATTCTTCTACAGATAATTCATTGCAAGGACTCAAGAACTCTAGACTGAAGTGTCAAATCCAACCCTAGAGCTCGACCAATCCTAAAATATAGCCTTTCATTTTCTATACTGGACAAAATACTGTCTTATCGTTGATCTGATACAAAGAACTGCTTCCTTACTATTTGAACGTATTAATTCGATTACTTCGATTAACGTTTCGCACGTTTCTCTGATTGACGAAAAGTCATTGACAGTTACATATTTGCCACTGATATACCGGTATATAAAGATGACAGTGTATCTTTGTAAGCGCAAACCCGGAGGTGATTTTGACACCGGTTTTCTCATGATCGGCAATGGTTTCAGTATCACATTGACAAATGATCCCCCTTCTATATGAACCGGTGAAAAAAATATTGCCCTCAAAAGGTAAGGCTCTTTCTTAAATGGAGAATACAGTTTCACATTACGTTAAGCCTTTTGATACAAAAGCATATGGTTTTTCGTCATACATAATGCAGAATCTTTGTCCATTTTTTGAAGCTTCGGTTTCGGGAACTACTGGTTTCTGTGGATCAAGATAGCATACATGTAATACTGGAATAAATTGACCTTGCATACAACAACGCACTGTTTTGCGGCTCATCCAAAATAATTTCTGATTCTATTTTCAGGAGACTTCCGAGCGGATGAGTAACCGCTGCAAGATTTGAACAAATATTACAAACTGCCAAATAATTTTCCATTCCTGAGAAAGTTTCAAATTTGTCGCTGTTGTCTGGCTCTGGAACTTCCAAATTACTTAGATTTTGCATTTATCACAATCCAGGCCTCTATCACATATTTCATGACCATTAAAGGGAATATCTGTTACGCCCATGCTGCTATTTACAGATGGAACCTAATACCATTTTCACGCGCATGATTGGTCGAATTCCTAACATTTTGGTCGCGCTCTGACCTCGGTTTACCATAGATATACTATGACTTGCATACCAGGTAGTTCTACAAAGATCTCAGATACCAGTTTGCTGAAGACATCATCTGAGGAAGAGGGGTTAGGATTTGGGGTTAGATTTCTTTAAACCTAATGAATGGTAGTATCAAATAGCAGTATATTGAATGTCGATAGAACTTACCCAAAACTTCAGTATGTATGCGTGGTATCAAAAAGTATTAATTATTTAGCCACTTTTTGTATTACATCTTCAAGAGTAGGCATCTCAAAATGCGGACAACGATTTGTCTCGTTTAATGTTTTCAAGTGTAGGCAAATTTGATGTTTGCCTGTATTCGTTTCTTCGGCGTTAATTGTATAAAAAATGACCTAATTCTTGAACCAATCAAATCTTGGTTGACACTGGAAACAGTGGAAAAAGACACTCATCTCGTCTCATTGGTTGGCATTTATCATTTTAGGTTGTTTCATCTTTAAATGGAATTTTCAGAGTGAATGTCTTTGTCAGTTGGCAGATTTCATGTATCCTCCCCTTTCAAAACAATGAAATAAAGCAATGAAATATGTAATTATTTGTGAGTCGAATAGGAAATGATGTTCCGCTAATATCGCTCAAATAGAACCACGACTGTGTTATTTTCAGATCTTAAATGAACTCGGTCCTAAGTCGCAATGAATAAATAAATGCTACATTATCTAACAGAAATATTTTTTTCTTGGCGCAGTCGGTTAAGCAATGACTTCTGCTCCAAAGGCACTAAATTCTACTCAACGAAGCAGAATTGTTATATTATGTTTCCAATTATATTTTAATCCCTTTCTTTTGCACCGGCAAGCATATTCACAGCTCATAAATTCATCGACAAATATGTTTTCTAGCATAATATTTAAACCAGTCATGTTGAAATTGTTAATGAGATAGTAAACAATGTGTCTATGTCAGCCTTATTATAGACACTAATATATTTGAATTATTTGTAGTTTTAACACAGATGACTATAGGACATACGTATTATAAAAATCCTTTAGAAGTCATCAGAATTCATTCATTTGAATTACACTGTATTTACAAATAGTATCCGACTTACTAGTGTACGAGAGCTGTAGTTTTTTTTGTTTTTTTTTTTTTTTTTTTTTTTTTTAAATATCAAATGTTTATTTTGTAAACTATAAGAATTTTATTGTTGTGTTTATACATATGTGTATAAAATGTTTAATAATTATGCCCAATTGGTGGCTTTTGTTACCACTTGATCGAGTTCAGTTTTAAGGTATGACCATATCGCTCCAGCTATTTACAGTTGGAACTGCACCTTCATTAAGGTGTATATGACGGTTACAAGTTACATCCCCACGTCCTTGAATATATCCCCATATCCTTCTATTACTGATTTTTTCGTGAGGCAAACTTCAGTTTAAGCATACCTTAGGACAATTTCGTGCCAATTAACGGAGGTACCTACAATATTAAATCTTTGTCAGATTTTGAACAAGGTCTAACAACATCTATCTGCATCTAACAACATATCAGAGTTATATTTAGACATGATTTCCCGCTTTTCACTATAAGATAAAGTTCCAAACTTTGTCCCTTCACTAAATGTTGCTGATTTTTATATACAACTGCGAAAGTCGAAACTGATGTAAATGTTAATAATCGATAGAGGAGATAAAGTGATAAAGTATAATGAATTGAAACTGTACAAGCAAGTCAGTCGCAATTCATGAGGAGATATTTGGAACCATTACTGGTTGGAATTTAACCCGTTCACAATACATATATTCGTCCATCAATAGCTCAATCGCTAGATCAGCGCGTTGCATTGATGATTTATTTTCTTGTTATGTATTATATTTAAAGAGATACATTCCTATAAATAATGGTTTTACGCTTTAGTATTTTGTAATTTAATATGTGTGTATGTATTTTGTCCAGTGATGAAATGCAATAAAGATTAAAGAAGAAATGAAAGATATATAACACGCCATGATTGCTCAACAACCCTTCCCTCATTTACGCGTGATAAGTGATATACAAATTAAGAGATAAGAAAAAATACACCCTAAGCCAACAGCAATTTTGTCAAATTTATATCATCTCAGAAATGGCACCGTCTAGTACTAAAAATTCTGCCGGGATCGGGAGGAACATATCAAGAAATTCCTTCTTTGATTGTCTTATTATTCTAGCAACGTATAGATATGGGAACTTCACAAAATTCGTTTCTGTTGTAATTACATCCTTGAAGCAGGAGCTCCAAGCGACACCAAATTGTAAACTGCCAGTCACATCAGATGTTTATTAATCTACTTTTCTTGCATATGGCTGTCGTTCTAATTGATACTTACTTGAACTTGTTTCCTGTATGATGAATATTTGATTGGCCTATGTTTCAATTTGCAATACTCATTAATTGCATTTAAATGCATGCTCACGTAATGCTGATTTACATGCCATTGTTTATAACTACTACCCGTGACCAAATTATATGTATTTATTATAGAGACCAAACATATAAAATAATTTTACTAATTATAGAATATTAGAAGTGTGAACATATAGTTTATCTTCATAATATGATGGAAGTATAATGAAAATGAAGGAAAATGATTTTAGACAAGCAATGTGTGAGTTGGATATAGCAAGTTAACTATCTGAATCAATGCCTCGTTTCTATTATCATTGACAATTTATAATGCAATCCTAACTTTACTAATGTGTTTGTGTTATATGATCTAGCAGTTCATTGAATATGTACAAACATGCCTAACACGGTAACGTTTTGACAGAAACGCAGTTAAAAATGTAATGTAGGTTGAACAAATTAAAACAAAATGTTACTCATATTCACTTTTACTTAATTCACAACATTTGCAAAAACACCGATTCTGTGGTATTCTGTTGCATATCTACCAGTATCTTTATGTAAAGAATGTGCCGAAATTCTCAATATGATAATGTAATACCGAGGGTCTGAGGCTCCTCGTAAACAAACCTGATGCCAGAAGACAGTATTACAGTTCATACTTTTATTGTAGGAAACAAACATACACTGAAATAAAGTAAATAACAAAGTGTAAACAATATCTTTATCAATGGTATTAATATCAAAATATTGTACAGTTGTGTGTCTAGTGGCCTTAAGAACCTAACATAATATGAAGCATAGTTAAAACAATACAGATAATCTTGTAATGCAATTACTAATATATTTATCACTTTCATAAATCACATTACAACCATTCAATACACAGGTAATTAAAATAATCTGACAATGTTCAGCAACACATATATATGATACAATTCACAAAACCTACCAACTGTGGGTCAGTGCTATTTGTCCCTCTTTCTCTATCTCTCTCTCAGCCACCGTGCCACCGTATCTACAAAGCCTGGTTTGGTGCGTTGGTGTAGGGTTATTCTGTAAATGGTCAGAAAGGCATAACAACATGCTTTTGTTACAATTTTACACCAATGCTGCTATCTCAAATCATGAAATGCATTCTAAAATAGAAGACGCGAAACCGTCAATTTTGCAGTAAATTCTGCGAATAAATGCACTGCTCATTGCAACCGACAAGCAAAGTCAAGTAAGTTAAGCAATAGCAGATAGATTCAACTTACCAAATTATATATAAGGAAAACGCTGAGCCTCAAAGGTCTTCTTGCAAAAACCCGTAAAGACTTACTTCGAACCGGGAAAATATACAAGGGAAATCACTCACGTGAAACCAATCTCCAAAGAAGAAGAACTACAAAAGTTTAAGGTACACCAATTTAATAAAATACCAGTTTTGCACCCTGCAACAAAAAGACAGAATTTAGGGTTACTTGGGGCAATATCGAGATATACCAATATTTAAAATTGGACCTCAAATGGTTTAGTGCATTTAACACATCGCTAGAATTTGTATCCGTATATTTTGTATAGCACCATCAATGATCCTTTGTTTAAGTATGCTAAAAAAATAACTGGGATTTACCTCAAATGGGTCATTCCAAATGTAGCTCAATCCATATTTATTTAAGATATCTCTTAAGCTGGAAATTTAATTTTATCCAAATTGTTATTGCTGTTAGTTAACATGTTTTGTAATCATATTTTCGCTGTTTAATCATTCAACCAGAATTGGATACATGTTTATTGATATAATGCGACTAAAGACCTAACCTCTTTTGCAGAGAGCGCGTTGTTTGCCTATCATTATATTTGTACAAACAATCATGTATTTATCTTCCAAATGTAGTTTGAAAAAAAAGCATCAATACAGCATAAAATTAGTTAATAACCAGAAAGGAATTTGAGCCTTGATGTGGTGCTATATAAGTATTATTACATGGGTTTTTAAGCGTAAGCTAACTAATGCTCATAGAGCTTGTCGAAGTCAAGCGATTGAAGCATTTGCCATCCTTTGATATACAATATACTTGCAGGTGTTTATTTATCATCGTACAAGAATCAACGCAAATTGTGATAACATTATTGCATCAATGTGTAATGTTATTAATATGTGAATTTCAGCTAAAGTCATCAGAGAGAATAAAATAAAGTAACTTCTGGAGTACTCAAGCCAAACACAAAAGCAGATGAATGTTGCTGTTCAATTTGTTTTTTTTTCCTAATTAGAAGTGATTCACATCTTTAAGTATTAATTCATTATACTCATAACAGGAACATTTGATTAAAAATAAAATAACACTATTCTTAGGTTTTTATCATTAAACCTAATGCCATTTCAGCAGGTAGGAATATATACGCCATTTTTCAATATCTTCAAACAAAAGTATTCCAGATTTATACAGTCACTGGCAAGTTCTGTTGTATATCCGATCTAATCTCTGTATATAGATAACATCTGGGAACATGATCCTACACTAAGGTGTTATTCAAAGCTATTAAACATAGTTTTTCTGAACCATATAAAGAGTCAAAATGTGACTAATCATATGGCTAAGAAAAATTATAGTTGATACCGTAGAACTTCGCCTTAGGTTAGGATTATGTTGTCCAGACAATTAAATCATGAAAACAATTTTAGTTCAAAAGCGTCAGTGGAA
Organism: Solen grandis; assembly: GCA_021229015.1. Taxonomy (NCBI): domain Eukaryota; kingdom Metazoa; phylum Mollusca; class Bivalvia; order Adapedonta; family Solenidae; genus Solen; species Solen grandis. The sequence continues at coordinate 67,805,308 of CM037783.1, read as the reverse complement.
ATGTTTGTATAAAGAGCGAGTTTTCAATCCTACTTCATTTGTTTTTCCAGTTTTCTAGTTTTATTGGCATCTTGGCAAAAGAAACAACATTTTCATATCATTCAAAATATATGCTATTTCTAACCTGAAGCGAGTCAATATTTTCATTTTATATTCGCTTTAAGAACACAATCTTATATTGTAATATTAAAGATTCGTCCGGGGCCTCCGGGGCCGAGAGGGTAAAGTAGTTGACTTTAGCACTCACTCAGCTCCTCACCGCGTGGGTTCGAATACCTTCAGAGTCATTCGGATTTTCATGTGAGGAAGCCTTCCAGCTGGTTTGCGGTAGGTCGGTGGTTCTACCCGGATACCTCCGTGAATTGCGGTGAATTCCTCCACCTGTAATTAGCTGGACGACTGAAATACTGTGACAGTCGAAGCGACGGTAAACTGAAATAGTCAAGTTAAGTCAAAGATTCGTCCTTATAGACGGATTTTTAATTGCAGTTTGATTTGCTACATGTATGACAGATATATAAAGATGTTACTCTCTGTAATATATTTATCCATCTCATTTAATAAACATGTCCCGAATTCAAATAAATATTTCAATACCTCGAAAAGTGGATAAAAGAAATGACCATCGTCCCTGAGAAGGTGTTTTAGTTCTGTTACATTTTTATTGATATGTAGAAATATTAAATTTTGAAACTGTTGATTAATTTCTACGGATATATTTCATTATTCATTTATTTACATCTCATAACAAATTATATTTCATGTTCTTTCCCAAATTATTTTTTATTAAGACACAAAGTAGATGTTTGTCCTCAAAATTTAGATGCCGAAGTAGATTCAACAGCTAATTATCGTTCACAAGTGATGCTACGCCTGACATGTCTTTTAATTGTTTTTGTTAAATAAACTTTTGCAATACCTATGTAGACGTTTTTGTCAATTTGAACAAATGAAATTACACAAAACGCACATGCTGAAAAATTTAACATAGTATCCGAATTATTATCACACTTTCAAACTGCAAGTATAAAATTGATTTACCTCTTGCGGCTACTGTTGTTTTTTTCCCACTTATCTCATTTACGTATATTTGAAAGCTTTTACAAATCCCACATGACATTTATATGTCGTGTCCTATAGCCTTCTGATCTGTAGGCACTGCAACTGGAGCCTGTACATCTATCGCTCTACGAAGATATTTTTAATCACTTTAGGACAGTGTTTTAACGATAAAATAAATCAAAATTCCACGTAGCTTTAAAACCTGTTTAAGTATTATTTTCGTCCCTAGGAAATAAGCAAATCACTCGATATCTACTACTGCTGTTTTTTTGGTCACTTTGGTGTAACATCGCAAAAGGCATGACAAACATTCTGTTTCACACGTTTGAATTATATTGCATTTAAAGTTTGCTCATAAGCACATGAAAATACACCAAGAATCTTAAACTATTTAGCATTGGAAAACTTTATATGAACTCTACTGTTACATAATTCAATATTCTCTGGTTCGCTTTATTGCAACTATTTAAAACATCATCCAAATATCTGTACTAACACATGTGGTGAGGAAATGGTCTCTTACATTTAAGCCAGCAATAGTATGCACTCTAGTTGATGATAAAAGTTCAAAACGTTGTTTATTAATTTGTCTTGATAAGTAACACACCAAGCTATAATATAAACGATTTCAAAGGAATATTGAAAGAAAAAAAAAGACGTAACTTGAGGTTATTTGATTTTTCTAAACATTTCCGCAGATGACGTAGTGTTGTCCCTATGGTGTCTTATGCCGTCAAATAATGAAATCAGTATAATGATGTATAGCATTCATAACTTTATAGAAAATCAAAACCAGACGTAAACATTCGCATCAAATTCCAGAAGCTTTGTTGTTGCAGTTGGTGGAAGTTTCTATGTGTTATGTGAGTATTTTTATTTAGCATCGATATCAGCTATTTTATCTATCTTTAGAAAGAATCATTGTCATGTATCTAGCAAAGACACAATGACTTGCTAATTATATTTTATAGTATATAAGAGAAGGAGAATAAAAAAAATATAAGAAAATAAATATGTAAAACTCCATATATGTAACCGAGAAGTGAATGACTGTTTTAATATTTTGTTTCATAGAAAAGCAAGTCTACTGCTTCAACAAAACTAAGCTGGCAAAAACAAGATGAGTTTGAAAGTTTAAAGACTGCTTAAGACGCATTATTTTCTGCAACTTGGCCTGTGTGTGTGTGTTTTTTTTTTGTTTTTTTTTTTGTTTTTTGTTTTTTTATTGTATCTTGAGAGGCGCTTAATCATTTTGCAATGTCTTAGCAATGTTTTAGCTCTATGTTGATAACCATACAGCATATCGACTTTTTAAACAAAATTTGTGCAAAATTTCATGTTTCCATGATGTTTAAACTATCTTAGTGTAAGTGTTTATAAATATTAATATTCTTAGATTTACTATTACATGTGTGTGTGTGTGTGTGTGTGTGTGTGTGTTTCATTTTGTAAAATGCCACTCCGAGGTGAAGTATATATGTAGGAGCCTGTATCTGCTAATATATACCACAATCACAGTATTGTGGAAATGTCATTTATTTTAAGGGGCCTCCGTGGCCGAGAGGGTAAAGTCGCTGACTTTAACATTCACTCAGCCCTCACCGAGAGGGTTCGAATCCCGGCAGTGTCATTTGGATTTTTATGTGAGGAAGTCTTCCAGCTGGCTTGCGGTAGGTCGGTGGCTCTACCCGGATTCCTCAGTGCATGCGGGGTCTTCCTCCACCAGTAATTAGCTGGACGTCGCTATATGACTGAAATACTGTCGAAGCGACGGTAAACTCAAAAAGTCAGTCAGTCAGTCATTTATTTTAAATGACGGAAGGAAGATAATAAAGAGAAAACAAAACTGCTTATGCTGATGATCTTTTTCCAGAATCATAACTGGTCACTCGTTATAACCATGTGACTCGCTAATAACGATAGCGGGTTTGCCCCCAAACTACTCTATAAAAGCGCTTTAAGGGGGTGAGTCAAAAATATTTAACGTTGACATGTCAGAAAAGATGCAAAGCCACAGCTTACAGCTTACAGAAGCATATTTTGCTGTTGGTCTTTTGTTGATGTTGTTATTGTTGTTGTTTTCATCTCTACAGTACCAATACCGCCTGAGGTGACAATGGGCAACGAAAATATACTAAATCAAAGCGCTGAAGGTAGTGGAGTTGTGTGTGTCTTAATTAAGGGGTTTGACGGGCTGCAGCTAAATAAAATCATTCGAGACTTTATGCAAATCAACAATGGCTGTTTTGCTGCAAGGTCAAACACTACAAAAGGTCAGTGTTACAGGAAAAGAGCCAGGGTGCTACAATATCGCGTTGATATATCTGAGGTCAACATGATTATTAGTATTTTAAACATACCGGTATTTGTATTTGAATTCATGCTGTCTATATCATATACCTTTTTGGGTTATTGTAACGTCATATAATGAAATGAAATCTGTATACCCACTATCCAAAATATGTTACGAGCCCCTTTGTACACGTTATATAGTAATCAAAACAATCTGCACATGTATTTGTTCGCATGGGGGAATAACATGATGAAAAACATCGGAATAAGAAATATAATTCTATAGTGTTTTTATGTCAGAAATAAATTTTAACCCTGTAATTATTTATTTTTGACTCAAAATGATTTTATATCATGTTTGCTCAATTTGATTTTTTTTGCTGTAGAATTATGATCAATTGATGTGTTGTAGAATTATGTTAAAAAAAAAAAGATACTCTGCAGCAATGAGAGATTCTTCGGTTTTCAAAGTAGAGAATGACGTCACACACAACTAAAAATCAATTTTATATTTGCAACTCAATACTCTTTCTTGTCCATGTGATTTTACAATGACAGACAGATATATTCTATCAAATGTTTTGCTCAACTAATTCATTGATAACGTTTCGACGTCGAGACAGAACATTCGTGTCATATCCTTGTATCAAATGCGCTTATTCATATGACTATATTAATTCCCGTAAATGCCAGAGAAAACTGAAGCTTTGATATTTGACTTGCCCTTATTAATACCGAAAACATCTTCTCTTCTATAGTAATGGCTAAAACCTTTTACTTATTATTATGGCCATATTTAGACCTCACGTGGTGACCTAATTTGTTTTTTACAATCAAGCCCTTCTGAAAATGATATTGCTCTCGTTCCGTTCAGCCACTTTTGCACCCATCATTTTCATCGGTATTATAAAGCATCAAAACGGTTATCATCTGGACGTGTTGCTTAATACTGCCCCCATCACATCATCATCAAAACAGACATTCACAGTAAAATACCACAAATTAAACAACATTTCTTAACATTATCAAATTGTAATATTGCTAAGCATATATGTGTCAGAAATATGATAATATGCTTATGTCTCACTGATGTAATACATGTAGGTCAACTGTTTCAATTAAATCGATGAGTTTGGCAATTTTGAGGGACTGTCAACAATATGAAGTCTTTCAGTTGTACACTCATCACGACCCCGCCGCGGAAAATCGTCCTACTATTGGTGGCTTCAATACAACATTTGATGTATGAGTTTCATAAAATAGTATGACAAAAAACTTTATTAAAGGACATTGACATCTGTGAGCAGCTGCTGTATTTGATACATACGAGGGTTTATTGCTTTTTTTTGTCTGGAATTTAATAAATGTACTATTTTTTAGTTGTTTTTATTTTTTTAATTTGTACCTGTTTTTTTTTTTTTCATTCTATTTTTTTTAATTTTGGATAAGACATAAACTTACCTTTACACATCGTTATATAACTTAAATGACGCATATTCAGACATGTTACCTTGGGGGTTATATAGAAATGACACACGTCGCGTAACGTTACGCTCCGTCCCTCACTCATCACATAAAGGCAATGTGGGATACGGGGGTATTATCATATTTACTGATAGTTTTTGTTCGTATCTAGGACATTTCGTTCCAAGAAAATCAGTTGTGTGTTTCAATTAAATTAATTGTAACAAAAACGGAATTCAGAGCACAAATCTTCCATTCCTTTGTCAAAATCTAAGACTTTGAGTTGTAAAGAATATCATTCTACGATCGTCTATCCCTTAGAAATTAGTGATTGGCTGAAGAAAAGAACATCAGCGATCTTGTTGAAACTGTTGTTATCATATCGGAAATGATATATCTTTTTTTATTTTTGCTGTTAACATCTTTTCGCTGCTATTTTATTTCATTTAAAATTTTATATAAATTGCATTACTTTCGGACAGAAAAATTATTTGGCGTTGAAAATAAATATTTTTCTTTGAAAACAAAAAATCAACATTACCGAAACCAGGAAGAATTTATTGGTATGAAATAAATTATGATTATACATATTCTGGTAACTCAATGCTAAACGTCTACTTAGAAATATCCCCTTCGGCAACAGCATTAGTTTGGTCTAATTAATCATATCAACTTCAGTTTGTGGTTAATTGTCTGAATGTTAGTTCCGTCAAATAAAATAACATCTTAGTCCCTTTGCTCCTCAGTTTGCACTTTCATTGTCTTATACTTTATCAGTTTTGTATAATCTGATTCGCTAAATTTATATCATATCATCATCAAAAGAAAGTCAAATAATCGAAGTTACTAGGATAAAAGCTTTGCCATGACTTTTTGTGATGAATTTATATATGAAGTTTTTATAAATAATATTATTACAAATATAAGAACTGAAATGCCTTCTTATTGATTCTTCCTTTAATTTTCAAAATATTAGTTTTTTAAAGATTTTGTTGGCATAAACATAAAAAGTTATGCCTCATTCCGATATGACACTCAGTCGCGTTACAGTATACCCATATTCTACCATGTTCACTAAGTATAGAAGTCCCTTTTAATGTTAATTACTGTATACTTTAGCTGGTGAATAATAATTGATTGTTGAATTCTTAAAAGTGTCTAATGTAACCATAGATCAGCTGGTAGATGTAATGGTATGATTAATATCGCATCTTAAGGTACAGTCACTGTAATGGTTCCTCTATGTCTTGGACCAATCAACCTCTACCAAGATAAAATCAAGGTACTCTAATGAAACATGAGGAAACCCTGGTTATCTCCGTGAAAGGCCGTTAGGTCCGAAATTTAGCCGAACCATTACAGGGACCTTACCTTAAGTGAACGTTCAATTCATATAAGCTGGCTCGAAATCCACCAACAATACTTAGCGCTAAGTAATACTTAATTCTTAAACTAGGTAGATACACATTTCCACCATTACTATTTTGATAAATACTCAAGTATACGACTAAGTTGAAACGAATTATAACTTAAATAATTACTAACAATAATTGATAAGAAATGAAAGGTATTTTTATTAGAGAAAAAAAGACTAACGAAATTCACCCTTAAGTACTTAAGTTATACTAGCGCTAAGAATTCCCGGTTTAAAAAAAATTTAAGGAAAAAAACTGATTTAGGTAATAACAATTTTCTCGTGAAGTGTTGCACACAAATTGAACTGTTATTTTAATTGGACTTTAGCAGATGTTGAAAGGCGGTTTATGACTAGGGAATAATACACCTACGTATGTGAATCGTAATGAAACAGTCTTACTGTGAATGAAATGTGGATTGATTTTTTCTTTAAATTCTGATTCTATAAAAAACAAGAGGGCCATGATGGCCCTGAAACGCTCACCTGAGTACCATTGCTACAACTGATTACAAGGTTTTTAAACAGACAAGAATTCTGATATAACTCAATCTTAAACATTTTAGCCCTGACAATACTACACACCAAATAAATAAGCCTTATGGTTTCAGAGGAGAAGACTTAGTGCGGGGTCATTTATCTCCAAAGGGCCACCATTTTGAAAATCTTGATAATGAACCATTAGATGATACTACATACCAAAAATCTAAGCTATAGGCCTTATGGATTCATAGTAGAAGATTTTTTTTAAAGATTTTCCTATATAACTCTATGTAAAACAAGTGACCCCTGGTGCTGGGGCATCTATCACCATAGGGTCATGATTTGTACAATCTTGGTAATGAACCATAAGATGATGCTACATACCATATATCTAATCTCTAGGCCTTATGGATTCACAGAAGAAGATTTTTAAAGATTTTCCTATATAACTCTATGTAAAACAAGTGACCCCTATTGCGGGGGCATTTATCACCGTAGGGCTATGATATGAACAATCTTGGTAATGAACTATTAGATGATACTACATACCAAATATCTAAGCTCTAGGTCAAATGGATTCATAGAAGAAGATTTTCAAAGATTTTCCTATATAACTCTATGTAAAACAAGTGACCCCTGGTGCGGGGGCATTTATCACCATAAGGTCATGATTTGTACAATCTTGGTAATGAACCATAAGATGATGCTACATACCATATATCTAATCTCTAGGCCTTATGGATTCATAGAAGAAGATTTTTAAAGATTTTCCTATATAACTCTATGTAAAACAAGTGACCCATGGTGCTGGGGCATTTATTACCATAGGGTCATGATTTGTACAATCTTGGTAATGAACCATAAGATGATGCTACATACCATATATCTAATCTCTAGGCCTTATGGATTCATAGAAGAAGATTTTTAAAGATTTTCCTATATAACTCTATGTAAAACAAGTGGCCCCTGGTGCGGGGGCATTTATCACCATAGGGTCATGATTTGAACAATCGTGGTAATGAACCATTAGATGATGCTGCATACCAAATATCTAATCTCTAGGCCTTATGGATTCATAGTAGAAGATTTTTTTAAAGATTTTCCTATATAACTCTATGTAAAACAAGTGACCCCTGGTGCGGGGGCATTTATCACCATAAGGTCATGATTTGTACAATCTTGGTAATGAACCATAAGATGATGCTACATACCAAATATCTAAGCTCTAGGCCTTATGGATTCATAGAAGAAGATTTTTAAAGATTTTCCTATATAACTCTATGTAAAACAAGTGACCCATGGTGCTGGGGCATTTATCACCATAGGGTCATGATTTGTACAATCTTGGTAATGAACCATAAGATGATGCTACATACCAAATATCTAAGCTCTAGGCCTTATGGATTCATAGAAGAAGATTTTCAAAGATTTTCCTATATAACTCTATGTAAAACAAGTGACCCATGGTGCTGGGGCATTTATCACCATAGGGTCATGATTTGAACAATCTTGGTAATGAACCATAAGATGATGCTACATACCATATATCTAATCTCTAGGCCTTATGGATTCATAGAAGAAGATTTTTAAAGATTTTCCTATATAACTCTATGTAAAACAAGTGGCCCCTGGTGCGGGGGCATTTATCACCATAAGGTCATGATTTGTACAATCTTGGTAATGAACCATTAGATGATGCTACATACCAAATATCTAATCTCTAGGCCATATGGATTCATAGTAGAAGATTTTTTTAAAGATTTTCCTATATAACTCTATGTAAAACAAGTGACCCCTGGTGCGGGGGCATTTATCACCATAAGGTCATGATTTGTACAATCTTGGTAATGAACAATAAGATGATGCTACATACCAAATATCTAATCTCTAGGCCTTATGGATTCATAGAAGAAGATTTTTAAAGATTTTCCTATATAACTCTATGTAAAACAAGTGACCCCTTTTGCGGGGGCATTTATCACCGTAGGGCTATGATTTGAACAATCTTGGTAATGAACCATTAGATGATGCTACATACCAAATATCTAAGCTCTAGGCCTTATGAATTCATAGAAGAAGATTTTAAAAGATTTTCCTATATAACTCTATGTAAAACAAGTGACCCCTGGTGCGGGGGCATTTATCACCGTAGAGCTATGATTTGTACAATCTTGGTAATGGCCCATAAGATGATGCTACATACCAAATATCTAAGCTCTAGGCCTTGCAGTTTTGCAGAAGAAGATTTTCAAAATTTGCATTTTTAAAATCTATTTTTAGCTCCTGTGACCTACTTTTTTAACCAATCTGAATAATTTGTACAACTTTGATAGAGGGCATCATAAAGGATGATTCCTGTGAAGTTTGGTCAAAATCCCTTCAGCGGTTCATGAGGAGATGATGTTTAAAGCAAATTGTTGACGACGGACGGACGCACGCACGCACGACGGACGACGGACAAAAGGCGATCACAAAAGCTCACCATGAGCACATTGTGCTCAGGTGAGCTAAAAATGAGAACATAGTTACGATAGTTTGGATAAAAGTCATGCAAACGAATGATGCTGTTAAATAACAACCAAGGGTGTGTCAAACCTTTAGTAATAATATCCTGTGATAGATATAAAAATCAATTTATATTAGTAGTATACAGACTGGGGGTTTTGGATTACGTTTGCACCGAATGACCTTTGTGATCTCTTTTTAAGTGTTTTTCTTGCAAATAGAGCCCTCTATACTTTTCGGTTTTTCAATGTGTACCCCCGCTGTAGTCTAGCCACCCCAATAGGGGCTGGTGGTTCTACCATTTTGTTCCCTTACCGTATGGTATTATATCAGATTAATTTCATTAGGGATTTATTCTGCGCATTGGTATAAATATCAGATAAGTTTTCATTTAGAGATTTATTCTGTGCATGGTATATGCATCGACATGGCTACTACGAACAAATTACTCGAAGAGTATATCAAAGAGATACTTGCAATATTGTCAAATGAGGCGGACGAGAATAGGCTTACACCTACTCCACGTAGGCCAATACCTACCAAACGTACTACCCAACCTACTCCACGTAGGCCAATACCTGCTCCACGTACTACCCAACCTGCCCCCAATACCTGCTCCACGTACTACCCATCCTACTCCACGTAGGCCTATACCTGCTCCACGTACTACCCAACCCGACACCTACCCTACGTAGGTAAACACCTGCTCCACGTAGGCCACTGTTTCGTAGGACTCCATGGGTCCTTGGTAGTTTCTTAGGAGGATGGCAAATAGACGTACCACGAGGGTATGGTGAAAACCCCAGAGCCTTTCTTTCCGAAGAGGAACCTAGCATCCGAAAAAAGTTGGAGAGTTGGAGAAGAGTTGGAGGCTCTGAAAGGTGTAAAGTTCCAGCTTGCTATCAAGGTCAATCTTAGAAAGGACAACCCAGACGGCATTGAAGAGTACACTGACCCCGTGCTAAGTCACAAGCAGGAGGCTATTCTACAGAAGAGTGAAATAGAAGAGGCACTCAAACGAGCTTTCCCCAGGATACAAGAACTCCTAGAGAAGTGGACCAATAGAGGGTCTGGATGGGTTGTAGAGCAGGCGCAAACCCTTTGGCTAGACATTGCCAACTATCAACCTCTGAAAGGCGGAACGAAGAAGTTCAAACTACCTCCGGAGTTGAAGAAAAAAGAAGGCCGCTATCAACGTGGAAAGCAATCTGGAAGACTACTGTTTTATTTGGGCGATGGGTGATATATTGTTTTTAGCCGCGCGCAACTCGAACAGACCCTCTAGCTACCCAACCGAAGAAGGTCTAGACAAAACAGGCCTCGAGTTTCCGGTTCCGATCTCGCAGATCCCTAAGTTTAAAATGGCCAACGGACTCGCAATAAACGTCTTTGGATGGGAAAAAGGGAGAGTCGTTGTCCACCAACTAAGCAAACAGCCACAAGATATGCGAAGGTTACACCAACTTTTGATTCAAGAACCACTATGTCGCCGTCCCAAAACTACACCGCCTCCTATATGATCAGAATAGACACAAAGGACGTAAATATTTCTGCGAGCGCTGTCTACATTGCTATTATAGTGGAGATCTGCTGGAGGCCCACAAGACAGAGTGCCAAGGAATCGGCCAAACAGCTGTGAGAGTGGATATGCCTGAAGAGGGTAATAATCTTGTGACCTTCCAGAACCACCTCAAGAAGATCCCAGCCCCTTATTACATCTACGCCGAATTTGAGGCGCTCACCACAAGAGTTTAGGGTCTGAAAAAGAGCAATATTACTACTACGCAACGGCACGAGGCCTGTAGCTACTGTTACATCGTGGTGCGGAACGACGGCAACACAGAGCCTCCAGTTGAATACCGTGGTCCCAATGCTGTGGAACATTTCTTGAAGGCCCTTCGGGAAGATAAGCGTAAAATAGAAGAAGCCAACCCCACACACGCGAGGATGACACAGGAGGACTGGCAAGCCTACAGTGTTGATACTACATGCAACGTATGCGAAAAGCCGCTTTGGGGAGACGCCGTCCGTGACCACTGCCATATCACAGGGAAATACAGAGGAGTAGCCCATAAAGCCTGTAAGCTGCAACTTGGAGGAACCACTTTACCATTGGTCTTCCACAACCTGCGGGGCTACGACTCCCACCTGCTTATGTAGGCCACCTCAAAGGTCGAGGGCAAAGTAAACTGCATCCCCAACAACAAAGAAAAATATATTTTATTCGAACTTGGCCGGCTACGCTTCATCGACAGCGTCCAATTCTTACTCGCCCCTCTGGACAGACTTGTAGCGGCTAACAAGCCAGAGGCTTTCCTAGTTACTACGCGCTATACAGCCGGTGGCACGGAGTGCCGGCTGCTGATACGCAAGGGCGTGTACCCATATGAGTACATGGACTCCTGGGAGCGCTCCGCAGATACCCAACTTCCGGCAAAGGAGGAGTTCTATGGCAAACTCAACGACGAGCATATTTCCGACGAGGACTACGCCCACGCTAAAAAGGTATAGGACTCGTTCGGGTGTCGAACCATGGGGGACTACAGTGACCTGAACAACCGCACAGATGTCCTCCTACTTGCAGATGTCTTTGAAACATTCCGAAAGACGTGCCTCCAACAATATGGTTTGAATCCGGCACACTACTATACAAGCCCCGGTCTTTCATGGGACGCCCTACTCAAAAAGACAAAGTAGAGCTTGAGTTGCTAACGGACTACGACCAACACCTATTTATCGAGAAGGGGATGCGAGGAGGTATCTCCGTGGTATCCAAGCGAAAATTTATCTATTGCAGATCACCCTGCCGACCATCCTGTAGGCTATATCTTAGAGGTGGACCTGGAGTACCCACAAGAGCTGATCAATGCACACAACGCATATCCTCTGGCACCAGAACGCATGGTAGTACAAAAAGAGTGGATGTCCGAATACCAGCATAGCCTCATTGGAGGTACCGAGGTTGAAAAATTGGTACCCAACCTCCGAAACAAGGACCGATACGATACACTACCGGAATCTGCAATAATCTAGCAGCAATCCAGGTCCGCAAAAGCCGACTACTGCTAAACCGCCCCGTTTATGTTGGGATGAGCGTTCTTGACCTCTCGAAACATCTTATGTACGTCTTCTACTACAACCATCTCGCCGCGAGGTATGGCGACCGTTGTCAACTCCTATACACCGACACTGACAGCTTGCTACTCTATATACAAACGGAGGACGTCTACAAGGACATGGCGGAGCATGTTTTTTTTTTTTTTTTTTTTTTTTTTTTTTTTTTTTTTTTTTTTTGAGGTTCTATATAGAAACCCCGTTTATTTTCCCCGTAATAGAGTACACAGGGTCGGGGCCATCCCCATGTACCCTTACAAATCATGTCAAGTGTTATTATAGAAAGTGTTACAACAACACAAAGCAAATATCATTTTAAATAAATAACAAAATATAAGTACACTATATATGCAATAAAAAAAAAATGCTATTTTTTTCCCCCTTATTGTCCATGAATATCTAAATAATCTTTCAGAAAGTTACATATATTCAAAATTAATTCATCTTTTAATATCATGTCTATGTTGTTCAGAATAGAGTATTTCAATGCAAAATTAATACTACTTATGCTTCGTTTTTGTGTGTCAAACTTAAAATTATTTCTATATTTCCAAATCGCCCATTTAGTTTCATAGAGTACCATATTGCATACCTGCACAAGTTTAAAGTTTTTATAAAAACCTAAAAGAATATTTTCAAAAGTTAACTCATATATCTCTTTGCAAAGTTCAAATATAAATTTTAAAATCTTTTCAGCGACTAATAATATTGGTTTTACAGAACAACATCCAAAAAATAAATGATATAGTGTTTCTCTTTCTTTTTTGCAAAAATTACATAGTCCGCATGACAGATTCATTAACTGCAATTTGTGTTCCGTAAATACTATATTGTGCAGCATTTTCCATTGAAATTGTTTTGCCTTGACAGAAGACGGAGATATTTTAATATTTAGCCATATGTTCCTCCACGATATATAATTTAATTCTTTTCCAATTTTTTCTTCACATTTAGTTTCAGTTTTTGATTTCTCCAAATTTAAAGTTTCAAACATAGATTTAATTAATCCTATAGACAATTTTTTTTAATAATAAGTCCATCAAGATATAGTTTGTTTTTAAATTGTTTAGAAATATACTAGATTTAAATTGTCAACGTATTTCACCGGAATAGCGTGTTTTAACCTACTCCATTCAGCTATCCAATTCCTCTTAATTTCGAGTTTTTGAAAAATTTGATCTGTGTTTTTGAAAGATTTTTTGACTTCATCCCAAATGTCCCTAAGATAAAAAATCTTGCTTTTTGTAAAGGAATGATAAAATACAGGTTTCCCATTATATAATATTTCATGATTTCCAAACAAATTTAAGCTTAGAATATTATCAATGTTGGAATTATTTCGTATACGGAAATCTATCCAGGCGAAAATAAGATCCTTATAAAATTCTGAAATGTTCTCAATGTTTAAACCTTCTATTGACGTACACCTGCATAAAAAGAAATCTATCGAAAAAAAATTATCCACGTGTTTTAAATAATGTTTTCCAATTATATTCCAATTGTCTAAGTCCGCCTTTATAATTTTGTAGCACGTTTTAATATTCATATATTTTACATAGTTGCTTATATCTGGTACATCTAGCCCCCCCTTTTCAATTTTCATTGAGACCTTTTCCCTCGAGACCAGTGCCTTTTTACCTCCCCAAAGAAAATCAAAAATTAGATTTTGAATATCTTTTATGTATTTTTTTGGAATTCCACGTGACTCTATTTCATAGTTTATTCTTGACAAAATGTATGTTTTAATTATTTTCCCATATAAAAATCTCGTGACTTCCATATTTGTAGACATATTTTATCTTATTTATTTTTTCCAGCCAAATTGCATCATTATCAATTCCATAACCATGACATACTCCCAATGTTTTAACAAATGTCTTTGTCCATGTAATATTCCCATATTTTGGCTTTTGATATTTTGACTTGCCTATAAATAGACCTGTCGTTTTTTTTTATTATTTTTACCAACTTTTTATATTTTAATATATAAAAAAATTTAAATTTATTTCCACAAAAGCGAGTTCTTTTTTCTTCATTATCTAGGGTAAACTAATGCCTTTTATATTTTCATTTTTCCTTATCGCGCCCACATAGCCTCTGCCTGTATAATGTATAGTAGAGGCGCGAGTGGACAGCCTTGTTTTATTGAGCGGGTAATTTTGAAAAAGTCTGAAATAAAACCATTAGTTTGAATAGCCGTTTTAGAATGTTTTAAGAACATATGAACCCATGATCTAAATAGTTTCCCAAACCCAAACTTGTTTAAACATTTATCAATCCATTCCCATTCTTGCCTGTCGAAAGCTTTTGTCTGATCTAAAAAGATAATAATACCCTCTTGATTGTTTCGGTCCGAATATTCGATAACATCCTGAATAAACCTATTTGCATCGCTAATGTATCTGCCTTCAACATACCCTTTTTGATCCGTGTTTATTATTTTCGGTAATATAGGCTTAATTCTATTGGAGACACATCTTGCCAAAATTTTGTAATCAACATTTAATAGGGTTATTGGTCTCCAATTTTTTAAATTTTCTCGTTCACCACTTTTATAAATGAGTGAGAGGACTCCTTTATATTGTGTATTGGATAGCATTTCTTCCTTCATACACTCCCTTAAAACCCGCATAAAGTCATTTTTTATCAAATACCAAAATGTTTGATACCATTCAGCTATAATCCCGTCTTCCCCAGGAGATTTATTTTTCTTAAATTTCTTTATTGCGTCATAGACCTCTTTCTCCTCAATTTGTCTTTCTAACCTGACCGATTCTTCTCTTGATATCGATTTGTCAATATTTTCCAATAATCTATCTGCCGCATTATTATCAATACCTTCTGAAGTAAATAATGATTTATAAAACATAACCTGCTCTGTGAGTATTGAACTTATATCAGTTTTAATTTGACCATTTGCACACTTAATTTTTGTCCAAAGCTTCTGTTGACCTCTTTTTTTCTCTAATTCAAAAAAATTTCGTAGGTTTTTCATTATTTTCAAGAAAAATTGCCTTCGACCGGATAATTGCTGCCTCAGCTTTTTTCCATATATTAACTTAATTTGATTTCGTAAAAAATCTATCTTACTTTCATCGTTCGATTGCAGTAAGGATTCTAACTCTTTTTCGAGATTTGTAATATTTGTATTTTTATTTCGTATTTTACAATATTCAATTGTTAAATGTTTTATCTTATGTTTTGTTAAATCCCACCATTCTCTAAGTGAGCGATATTTACTTTGTGTTTGTATAATATTGTCCCAAAATGACTCAATCATTACTACATAATCATTTTCTGCTAAAATACTAGCATTCATTTTCCATAAACCAGGACCTCGCTCTATTTTTTCCATAATAACTTTGAGAAATACAATATTATGATCGGAAAAGGGAAAATCCCTTATTGCTACATTTTCAATGAAACTGTCAATCGCTTTGTTACATAGAAAATAATCTATTCTAGACTTGGAACCTGTATGTGAATAAGTGTATTCACGCTTGAGTGGATATCGCCTTCGCCAAATGTCCTCCAGGTCATGATCAAGGATCAAGCTTGAGAGTTCCGCGTGACCTGGGTCGTTCCCCCCTTCCCCCTGCCTTTTCGACTGCCTATCTGACTTGAAGTCTAAAACACAATTATAATCACCCCCTATTATGTGGGAATTTGTATTAATTTCAATTAATTTATTTATTTTTATAAAAAACAGTTTTCGCTCGCTTCCATTATTTGGAGCATATATATTCGAAATTCTCAAATTTAGTTTCGAATCATCCTTAATAATGATAGACAAAAAACGGCCTTCTGTGTCATTTACTTTATCTTTAATAGATAACAGTAAGTGTTTTCTTATTAATATTGCCACCCCTCTTGATGTGTTACTACCGTTATGCCAGAAATTGACCCCACCCCATTGTTTACCCCAAACGTTGGCCTCGAAATGGCGGAGCATGTTGATCTTTACGACACGTCCGACCTCCCATATACAGTACGGCGAATAAAAAAGTGCTTGGTAAAATGAAAGACGAATGTGCTGGGCGGCCTATCGCCGAATACGTCGGCCTGCGCCCCAAGATGTACTCGATACTTGGATCCAATAGAAAAACATCAAGAAGGCCAAAGGCGCAAAAAGGAATGTCGTGAAAAAGCAAATCCGAAACGAGAAGTGCAAAGAGGCCCTATTCGGAAAGAAGATATTTTGCCACGGTATGGATGTCCTGCGATCGGAGAAGCACCAAATATATGGACAACATTTGGAAAAGATTTCACTATCCCCTTTCGACTCCAAGCGTTTGATTGACAAAATGGTGTGGATACGCTGGCCTATGGCCATAAAGTGCGACGTCTGTAATGGATTCCTATATAGATGAGACCTAGGCTCTTCCCGGGTTTCCGAGGCTCTTCCCGGGTTCTCTTAGGGTTTCTAGGGGTCTCCCGGGTTTCCGAGGCTCTTCCCAGGTTCTCTTAGGGTTCCTGGGGGTGGGGGTTTTCCAAGTTCTCTTTTAGAGAAAAGGAGAATATATAGAAAAAAATGTAACGAGATTTATCGCAAAACCAAATCCAAGAAATCCGCGCCCTTCGAGGCAAGCCATAGGCGGTAGAAGAGGCGAAAAAGCGGTTTGGTATCGGGAGTTCGAGTGTATACAAAATATGGAGAGACCCTGAAAACTCTGCGCCTGCTATTGTGCCCACAGCGCCTACAGGACGGCTAGGGCGGATATAATCTATGGTAGAACAAGTATCAAATATGTTGGCAGGAGCGCGAATCCGCGATGACCAGTCTTTTATAGACGTTCTGATTGCCGAACAGACCAAAGACGAACAGACCAAGGAAATCTCGAACAGACCGAAGACAAACTCGAACAGACAAACTCGAACAGACGAAGGAAGAACTAGCAGAGAAACAGCCGGATATCTTGTCAACGGTTGAGAGGTGGACCTCCGTTTCTCTAGCCGCGGTAGTAATCTGGAAAATAGCACCCTGGACACCAAAGCAAGATCCGCCAAAACAGGCTCCTCCGCAAAAACAGGAGGTGCCTACAACAAAAGGTGACCATAACAACGCCAACAACCTTTTATCGTTACTATAGCGCATCTGCACCACCAAGCGCAAACCCTATAGACCCCGACTACATGGAATAGGGGATGGGCGGCCTGACGAAAAATACACTCTAGTAAGGGAACAAAAATGGTAGAACCACCAGCCCCTATTGGGGTGGCTAGAGTACAGCGGGGGTTCACATTTGGAAAATCGAATAAGTATAGAGGGCTTTATTTGCAAGAAAACCGCTTAAAAAAAGATCGCAAAGGTCATTCGGTGCAAACGTGATCCAAAACCCCCAGTCTGTATACTACATTAAATCCTTGAAGGTTTTCTCATTGTCCGTTTCAGGTATAGCTCTATGGAGGATAATACGGCGTCTCTTAGCTTTTGGCGGGATTTATGTTCCTTTAAACAGCAATCGTTTTCTTTAGACATGGGAAAAGGAAAAAGTCACAAGACAAGGGGAGGGGGTGGGATGGAGAGAGATAACGGGAGAAAAGGGCGGCTATCTAGAACATGTAAAACAGTAAATGCGTCTGACAAAAACAGCATTACGATCTCTAGCATTAAGCATATGACTTCAATTTCAAATGAAATGTCTTTAAGTATATAAGGTAAGGTCGTATATATTCCATGTTTTAAAAATGAAATGAACTTAAATAAAATCGTAGTTCGTTCTGCCACTCTTCGAGTCTTTAAGACAGTTTGTTCGATTGAAAAGCATCTCTCATGACGAATGATTTTATAAGATAAAATCGGATGAAATAATATTTGATCTTTTATAAGGTTTATCATTTCTGTAAATGAATCCTCTAATAACAACTGACTTTCGCTTTTGTTTGTAAGTGGGTGTAATCAAAAGAATGTAAATTAATTAGATAGTTTTCTTATTGAGCTGGTCCGTGTTAAAGTAATGGTAAAGTTGATCAATCCTGAAAAGGTCGAGTAACATGTTACCATACAAAGTAAAACAATATATTACAATGTACTTTCTCGTTATAGTTTTTACAAAGCGTAAATCGAACTCGTTATCTCATGGCACTTCTGACAGAACAACTATGTAGTTACTGTTTAACGTCCCACCGACAGTATTTCAGTCATTTGGAGACGATGTCTGCTTGAGACAAATATAGTGCTGCCACACTGCAGTATCACGCTGTAGACAGTTAGCATGATACACGCTTGGTCACATTATCCTGTCACCAGGCCAACCAGTCCTGCAATTACCCTTATATGCTGAGCGCAAAGCAAGGGAGCTATAACAGTACCATTTTTACGACTTTGGTATGTCGCGACCGGGGACCGAACCCACGACCTCCCGCACGTAATAACTGGCATAGGTATAATAATGCCATAGGGTTTTACCACAGCATATTACGATTTTTAGATAGAAATCGTGATAATAATATAAAAACGGTGAGCTCATTTAATCATTACCTCACTTTGACATAGAAGCAAAATTATAAAAAAAAACAACTAAAAAAAACTACGTATTACGGCAACCTGAAACACAACAGCTATGACTGATTTTTCACATTTATTAATCGTATTCCACGAGCTTTTCCAAATTGTCTGCAATTACTATTATAAGGCGCATTTCGCCAGAGACTTATATCTGCTTGTGGTTTCTCATTGCACAACTTCCTTTTACAGATTGATATGTGCTTTCTGTGGAATAATCCTGAGGTTATCACAAAAGTGCAGCGATAATTCAGTTTTCGTGGTTCTTTTATGCAAGTCAAATGGCAAGGAAGGGAAATAAATTCGGTAATAAATGAATTATGGCCGGTGCACTATTATACTAATGATACAAATTCATTGCAGCGGTATTTTATTGTATGGACCTATAACGGATTGTTAAATAATTCATTACAGTATGAACCATTACATGTATGGAAGCAAATATACTAGTTTGCAATACCCTACAAATATTTATAGTTAAGAATTTTCGATTTGTATTAGTTATTATTATACAAATATGACAATTCTTGATGTACTTGAGTAGCTATATCATGATGAAATACTTGCATGATCGCATTCTATTTTACAACTATTCATAGAAAATGTTTCTCCAATATTTTCTCCACGTTTCTGTGACCACGAGGTAACAATCAGAAGGATATAAACATTTGTAGTGTGTTTTATTATTATTTTTTCTCCTTATTTCTGCCAGAGGTTAAACACTGAAGATATAATGTAAATTATCAGTCGTCGACTTCAATTCTGTTAGATGTATACAGTTTAAAGCAAAAAAAAATGACGTTGCTGGAATCTTTCAGATATACCCGCTGATATTTATAAAATAAGCGTATGTTTCTCAATCAAAGTGAAATAAAAACGATCATATATTAAAATGTTCTCTCGATTACACATAAATATGCAGTCGCAAATTGTTGGAAAATTCCGTTTCATTTTAAATGAAACGGTTTTTCTTTAGCAATTACACTGTGTTGTTTTGAAAATATTGCACAAAGAAATACACACATGTAAGTTTTTGCCAGCAATTGCTGTTTGCAAAATTGGACCTACATGTTCAGTTACAGCGTATTCAGACAGTGTCTGTCTGTTGATTATTAAATTCAAAATGCTTATTTATCAGGAAAATTGTTTGACATAAAGGGACGAAAGTAAGTACAATAAAAACTTTGTTATACATTTTAACAAATACAGTATTAAACGAAATTAAACCGAGTGCAAACAATTTATCTAGCACACAGTTGAAGTTCAATTCAATTTCTATTAAGAAAAAAAACACAATATATTATGTTCATCGCCTTATATACATACAAGCTAATCTGGTATATGACATCATAAAAAATAAGTTACAATAACAGCTATGTCATAAAAAATTCCCACGGCTGGATTTCATTTAGAATATGTTTGTTGTTGTAGCAGCGTACATTTTGTATGGGTAAAGGGAAAACTTGTCAAACTATACAGCATTTCCACGTTCTTCCTACTTACCCTTGTATGTTAAATGTTGTAAATTGTATTCAAATTTGTAAGTTAATTATTATGCTGTTTCCTTACCTGATAGAATATCTGGTTGTTTTGTTTATTTGCCAAATATGTGAACATTGCTAGGTTTTTTATAATATTATTTCGATAAGAAGTCAGTTGACTTTTTGGAGATTGGCCATCGACAAAAATATTCTTGTAAACAGTTACTTCGTAGCTCTCTTTAACAATGTACAACATAGAAAGCGATGTTCATATGCAATATATTCTATTGAGTGCACAGTCTCAATAATAGAACTGCTCGGAAAAGATATGTAAGAAATGTTTCAAAGACATTCCACACGTAAATGACAATAATTCTGCTAAAAAAAAAAGTCAGTCTGGAAGAATATAAACAAACGCCATACGTGTTACAGAAAGACCGTCATCCTGCACTTTATAACCACTGCGAATTGTGTTGCTTTATAGTATATACTAGAAGCATCGATACTTGTTTCATCATCCTGTTCCTTGTGGATGACAGTCTATAAAATATTGATGTAGAGTGCGTCGCAGTGCGCCTGCTTTAGGTAGTGATATTTCTCTTTTTTAACGCGTTTCATATGCCAGCTACCACGGGAGTAGGCGAGCATCAAAGACAAAAATATGCTTTGTTTAAAAATATGCATGCATCTATCACGACTGTTATCATATAATAAACGTATACTTAGATCAGCAGCAACTTGATAAAATGTGCCCTGTCCATTCGGAGGCTGTTACCCTCAACAGTGACTGCATGTTTTTTTTAATTTTATTTGTTTGTTTTTTTTATAAATCTAATTATCAATATTTGTATGTACCCGCAAACAATGGAAACCAATAATCTTTGTCAGATCCATCAAACTTAACAAAAGAATAAAAAAGTACTCTATCCATTGCTTGTTTATTATTTAATTTAAACCAATTTATTAAATAATGGTTTATCTGAATACAAAAATTGGACCAAAGGCGTCTGAATTTTAAGACTTAAAGAAAAGCTTTGTTGAATAACAGATGAATATAAGAATGAAACAGTTGCTTTGTTGTCCCATGTCTTATGTCATCAATGAAATCATACTTTTTCAAATAGTTTCTAAGTATTAAATGCACATACATTCAATTAAATGACTTTTTTTTCAATGCATAGAGAAAAAAATATGTTTTGCTCGCAGTGAAATATCAGCAGAAATTAATCATATCTTAAAAATCAAGAGCCTAAATTTGATTTAAAAATACATGTTTCTTAAAATTACACTGGGATTGAGCGCTACATGATTTAATTAAAACTGAAACATGGTGTTGAACAATGGAATATAATTATTTCCATTTTAGGAGCTTATTTTTGTTTTTCAGTTTAGATTGTGTTTAATAACCTTCAAAATGTATAATTGTTTTATCATAGTCGGGATTTTCAATCATACTAATTTTGACTTTTTCTCTTAATAGACAATGGTGTTATCTGCCGTTATGGTTTATAGTACCCAGCATACTTTTTTCTAGATATTCTGTAATAAATGTTTTGAATGAAAACCAATTCAGATGTTCTTTTCAGACAACTCTCCAGAAAGGAGTCAGCACACACACACATAATAGGTTTACTTTCTTTGTCACTCAGAAAGCCTTGTGACATATGAAAGTAAAGCTTATTGAGACATTTGGAATTATTTTTCGAAGCATCAAGTTATTTTAATCTCCCTTGTGGCTTAGAAGAGATCCCTGTCAAAATAGGAGACTCATCACTTACAGTTTTCTGTGATATTATTGCGCATATCCCTGTTGTTTGATATGGTGTTAGTGCTGCAGTAAATTGTTCAAATGCATATCTGTACCTCTGTACTGAATTTGCTCTTCTAAAAAGCACCAGGTCGTTTATTCTTAATTCAATATCGTTAAAATATTGGTTTTAAAAAAATTGCATTTTACACACGGGGGGGGGGGATAATTAAAAAAAGATCTCGATTTCAACAGAAAATGTATACGCCTCGATATTGAAAGCTGCGATATAATTGATAAAATGTCAGATTATACCAAAATGAAATATATCTCTACACTCCATTCTGGTTCCATGCTACCGATTTAAGAAACTATTTCTTACTAAATAGCAAAACAAGCAAACGTTTCCTCTCTTCTCAAGCAAAAAAATAAGGCATCATGCCCTTATCCTATATTTCAACTTAGTCATATATTTCCTATATCCAATAATTGGAAGTACATATATGAACAAAATAAATAAACCTTTCAAAGACACAATGTGCTACTTTTATAATTATCTGACATATGTACATCAACGTATTATTTACCTTTAGAAATGAATCGGGGATTAAGAAGAATAAAATTGCAATTGCATAACATCATTTTTTATCGTCTGTTATCTTAAAACAATATTAGATAGGAAGTACTAAAGCGCATTCCGATCATTTAGCTAACAACAGAGATAACTAGAACTATCAGTGTAAGTGATAAATACCTTAATTGAATCTTGTTCTTTTGTACATGTATGTTCTGAGAAGCAGTGTATAATGTTATTAAAATTGGCATTTATACAATATGAGTTGTTTCCCCTTCAGTCAAACTCTACATTTAGTTTTAAACAATGCAAGTTATTTCATGGTGATTTTAACCAGTACTAAAATTTCAGAAAATAACAAAATTTAATTGATTCCAGTTATAAAGGTATGCATATATCCCTTAATCATTTCCGCTGAATTGAATAGTTATCATTTTGTGAATGCGAAACGCATTTTATAAGTCAATTATTACAATCTAAATAAAGACTGTTATGTTAAATTGTTACTTTACAATTAATCGTTCTGACTTTAATTGTATTATAATGTTTTATGTATAGTTTATCCATATCAACATGACTAATTAAAGAAATTGTAATTGATATATTGCATTGACAAAAAGATAATTTTGAATGAAGCAGATTTGCTTAAGAGATATGGGTGGATGTATTGTTAACATGATTTCATTCTAATTGAGATAGAAAAGAATGTATCGGGTGATACTACGAGTACCTCTAAAGTTCAGTCATGTTGATATTCTGACATCCATGGTTTATAGTAATAGGTTTCTGTACTTAGCTCGAGAATTAAAGACATTTTAAGATTATACGAGATCCTTGAATGCTGACTTGTACGTTTTTATGTAAAACACAAGTTTTTTGTTGTTTTTTTTGTTTTTTTTTGCTCGTTTTTGGCATGATATGAGCCGCCAACGCTGACAACGTTAAAGCAGTTTTTTTTCTACGGAGCCATTGGATCGTAAATTCAATCCCTATGCAACCGCAGAGGTCCTATTCAAAATCACGGTTTCATCCGTCATTTAGCAAGTAATCACCGCTGATACAATACTCATCGATCTTGTTCTGAAAGCTGTTTGCTTTGAACATTGCAAGATTCTCTGATAGTACCTGTTACCTAAGAGTGACGTTGATAAATCACTAGATTTGGATCTCTTTATCTGATGCCGATGCCTTAAATAGACAAAACAATTCAAGATAGGTATACGGCCGACTGAAATTGAAAGATGCTGTATTTGGCAATTTAATTTTGTACTGCCATTTCTTGTATGATTTATTTCACGTTTGTTTCTGTTTGAATCACACAATAACAATTGTATTCACCACAGATAACATAAGGGCATGTTAGTTGCTTTCATAACATACTGAAAACTATACTCATAATCATACTTTCACAAAACCTTTCTTCACAAAACAAATACATATACTGAGGGAAAAGGGGAAGAATATTTTATCATCTGACTTTATTGTTCATTCCACTGGAAGAACCTGGGAGTTCATCCCTGGTTATTCTTTAAACTTGTAACTACAGGTGTGATAATGTTTCATATATCAACCGTTTAAACCTGACATACCTTGACCAAACGTTGAATCCTTTATGGATTATCAAACGTCAGATAAACAGTGACAGTATCATTTAGTCAAAACGTATACCAAATTCTGAATTATTTTTTTAATTATTTCAACCCATCGCTTGTCCTTTAACGACTTTCGGTTATTCTATCAGTAGTTTCTCATTTAAAACAGTTATGAGATAAAAACTAAGAATGGCACCGGAACCCTCATTAAAGTAACATAAGCCGAGTTAAAACAATTCAGGTAACTTGTAGAAACGAAGCATAGAATTTAAGGAAATTAGTTGAACCCAATAAGGGCCTAATTTTTCAAGAGGTTTTTTTTCTCGATATGATCGTATAATTTATCACGATGTTTTAGGTTCATACTTGCAATCAAATTAAACGTCATAATATATAAAATACAAAGGAAATGGCGTCATGTCGCTCATGCATTTGTGAACGTCTCGCACAATAACGCGGCGTTAGCGTTATTCCCGAAAATTTTCGCTGTCATGATAGTAGGCACGAGGTGATACATTGTGCAAAAATGAAATCAACATCTGACTATTGGTTTCATTGGAAAATACTTTTACGTGGCCGATAGGGTAAAGTCGCTGACCTTAACACTCACTCAGCCCCTCACCGCGTGGGTTCGAGTGGGTCCTTCGGATTTTCATCCGAGGAAGCCTTCCAGCTGGCTTGCAGTAGTTCGATGGTTCTACTCGGATGCCTCCGTGCATTCGGGGTCGCTATATGACTGAAATACTGTCGCAGCGACGGTTAACTAAAAAAATCAATAAATCAATTTTTAGGTTCTTTTTTAATGGAATTCTGTTGGTTGCAATGGCAACAAATTATTGCAGTTTTGAGCAATTTGTGTGAAGGGCCACAAAGGATAATTCATGGCAAGTTCTACTTAATGGTTTAAATGGGATGTTTTTTCAAAGTAAATTGCTGAAGACGACGGTCAAAGGAAACGTGATGAGAATAGCTAATCTTGCGAACGCGATATTCCAGTGAGTTTAAAAAAAAACACAGAGTGTATTTTTCTTTTTAGTGAATGTTAATTAACAAACAAAAGAAAAGAACAATACTATTCATACGGGATTTTGACTCAACACATTTCTTAATCTTATTTATTCTCTAGTAATTATGATTAATTGGTCTTAATCTATAGAGAGTAGTAGAGTGTCCTCACTGAGTGATGAACAATAACACTCAAATAAAAAAAGAAATTATTAATTAATTCATACATGTTTGATATAATTTAGGGCGGTGTCATTAGATATTGTGCAAGTTTAAGATATTTTCGGCTCATATTCCAAATTTATTCTGGATAGGAAAGATCACTTTTTGAAAGATTGAAAGGCTAACGCGCCCAATACAGTTTTTTTACTATACAGACAAAGAAGGAAAATTTAAACTAGCCATGATAATTTTCTGTAACTTTGCATGATTATTGAGAATTACACTAGAAACAAATTTATTGGAAAAAATGTGGGTCACCGTTCTATATTTTGAGTTATCTGCCCCTGAAATAGAGTTTTTTGGGGGGCCTCCGTGGCCGAGAGGGTAAAGTCGCTGACTTTAAAACTCACTCAGCCCTTCACCGCGTGGGTTAAAATCTCGGCAGGATCATTCGGATTTTCATGTGAGGAAGCCTTCCAGCTGGCTTGCGGTAGGTAGGTGGTTCTACCCGGATGCCTCCGAGCATGCAGGATCTTCCTCCACCTGTAATTAGCTGGACGTCGCACTGTCGAAGCGACGGTAAACTCAAATAGTCAAGTCAAGAATTTTTCTTCCTTCTTTTTTGCTCTTTTCTGTCAAAATCAAGTCTATCGATTACCTTATTTTTTCTCATTATTGTTTTATGGTTCATTTCCAGTTATTATGCAAAGTTAAAAAAATTTTTTCAGACTATAGTTTAAAAAATAGTATAAACATTTGTTGCATAGAATATCTAAAACTTTTACACAGTGACAGGGAATACAGTACCAAACGTCCAGTTGAAATTAAATTAGGTGTTGCTAGCCCATAATATTAAATAATTTGCCCTAGAATATGACACAAAAGAACAACTCAAAAAGTAGAATGGTGACCCCCAATTCTTATCCCATAATTTTGTTTCTAGTGTGATACTTTATAGGCATGCAAAGTTTACGAAAATTATCATTGCTAGTTTTAATTTTCCTTCTTTGGCTATATAGTAAAAAACTGTATTGGGCGCGCATGCTTTTAAGCTATCAAAGCACTTAGAGCGCTGTCAGAAGCGAAAGTTAAAATGTGTGAATTATAAAGTCAATCCCTTTATTTTTTGTGGTATGCATGTAAAAAATCATGGAAGTTAAATCTTATGAAAGCAGCAGGTAAGACAGATCATTTTATATATTGGTCTTTGTCAAAATAAACAAAAATGGATAAGGTATAGTGGTTCTTAGTACTGATCCCCTCAATATCTTTAATACTACATGAATTTACTGCAGACATAAATAATTTTAATAGAAAAGCAAGAAAATAGGACAAGATAAAGTTATTGTTCTTTGTCACTTCACATCCTTTCCATGTGTAAAGAATGATATACATGCCTTCATTACTTTTAAAAAATGTTCTAGAAAAAAAAAGTAATAGAGATGAAGCAAGGTAGAATTATTGTTCTTGGTAAGTAAATTTTGAACATTGTATAAAGGATAAACTCAATCCCTAAAGTACTTTCTGAGTTGTGACATAGAGGTGCGACTAGAGACACTACAGTCATTTGAGACTCTAACAAGAAAAGATTAAAAACACAATGTTTCAATTAACGTTAGGCTTCATTAAACATACTGGCCCCCTCTCATTTCTACTGTTTTGACCTCATAACCAAACCTGTCTATGCGCAGGACCCTCATATCAGAAAATTGACCTCTCTATAAATAATTTATATATAGAGAGGTCGAGTTTTTTTTACTGAATATCAGGGGTCCTGTATTTTAATGATTAAATCAAAAGGTTAACAAACGCAAAATAATGGAATCATTAAACAAGAATTAAAAATTCTAAATATATAACCCAAGAAAAAATAATAAAAAAAAGTTTTACCGAACAAAAAAGAAAAAAAGAACGGTCTCACAGAACGCACGACCCCGTGCAAGACCAACATACTGGACGACGCTCTTACCAATTGAGCTAATTCCACAACCGTAAATTTGTGGTGTAATTAAGGTTATTTATAGTTGTTTAATGAATGATACTGCGGATGAACACTGACTTATAAGCTTGTTTCTTTTACAGTTTTATTTTTACAGATATTGTGATTATACCAAATGCTTTCAAAATCCTGCAATATATCTAACTTTTATGAAAACTGCAATGTTATTGTACTACTTTTCAATGCGAATGTATGGATAAGTGGCGGTAATGTGATTGTAAGTAGAAAATCCACTGTCTGACTTTAGAAACTTTCGCTTCTAATAAAACGATATCTGCGTAAATGAACTAGTGGAAAATTTCAGGTTACACCAATACATTAAATAAACAAAATAGTTATACATACAGTACCTAAGTTCACGGGACAAAATGGCACAGATGTAAATAGTTGAACAACATTCTGACAGCGACGAAAATGAAAATTCTCTGTTAGGGGGGAGAAAGGTCGAAACATAGAAAAGACATGTCGAAGCTCGTAGGCCCGAGATTTGTTTCTCTATGAAATAATTGGATAGTCTGAGGCGTTTCACACATTCAAAATATTAAACTTTGTTATAGTATTTGAATGTACAAGATAACCATGAGGAATTGGAAACATTCATGCTTTCCTTTGTTGAAGTAAGACAGTACCCCAAAAAAAGAAATACGAAAAACTGAAACTCTGCATTTTGCATTTTGTAATGTTGTCAGTCCCTCACTGCTAAATGAATGTAATTGAGCGAAAGTAAAATGCAGCCTGCTTGTTGCCACATTACTATTCATAAAGTTTCGAGCATTTCCGAATACAATTGGATTGTTTCTGACTATTAGTTCTTCGTGTGTATTCGTCAGTTGAAAAGTCGGTGGATTTTTTTTTAATTTTTGTTATTTTCGTATAACTTTCAATCATTCGACTTTTCTTAGAATATAAATGTTGCACGCTATATTTTCATACAGTGTTTCAACACACAACGTTTTGTCAAGAATTGGTCGGGATAAATGTTGGACCTAATACACATGTAAATGGACATCTACGGGAACGTGGAATCATTGAATTATTATATTTAATCAAAACAAACATGATCGTTTATGTTATATTTAATCAGTTGTTTCTCGAATTGCCTTGGATTGTTGCAGGAAGCTGATGTCAGACGATTAATCATAAACCCGAAAGTGGACTGGGAGGCGGTTTTTTCTGATTATGGAGCGTCAAAAGAAGGGCAATTGAAACTTTTATCATAACTGTAACTTGTATGATCATCACCATTGATAATGCATCGCCTAAACATCAGAAAGGAAAAGGCCAAATATTGTCCTTACAACATTTTTTCCTATCAGCAAATGTTAAGGATTTATTCATTCCCCGCCAACTGTGTGTAAAATCTATAAACAAAAACTTTAAAATCATACAGACACAAGGTAGTGCTAATAGTGTAGATAAATATTGCAGGACAGATTATATAAAAGTTGTATATCGCGTAATTATTATTTATACTCTATCCCACTTGTCATTTCATACTAAATGGGTATTAACAAGTGCCATTTTCAATCATATAGGTCTAAGTGTACAGTATGTCTAGAAATCCATAGCAGTTGGATAGTTGTAATATGTGTAGTACTAGTGTTCACTACTTTTTTTGTCTGTGCCGTTGTATTGCAATTGCCAAAATTATCTGGAGATATCCATCCAAACCCTGGCCCTGATATATCGGTGATGAGTGAAAGCTCACTATTATCTGACTGTCAGTCTATTGATTTTGATAAATATCTCACGTTTGTTCATTATAATGTCCAAAGTATATACACAAAGCTTGATTTACTTTCCTCTGAATTAAAGGACTTTGATATTCTTGCTTTCTCCGAAACGTGGCTAAGTCCGCAAATTAAAAATGAAAAAATACTTATACCATTATTTTCACCACCCGAAAGAAAAGATCGAATAACTGATAATCATGGGGGTGTTTTGATTTATGTAAAAAATAATATTTGTTACAAACGAAGACCAGACTTAGAGCCTGTAGGAATTGAATGCATCTGGATAGAGGTCAAACTTAAATGTAGACGGTTTCTATTTGGCTTATTTTATAGACCCCCAAATACAGATGCGTTAAACCACTCGATGATTGAAGATTCTATCAGTCTTGCATGTGACTCAGATGTCAACAATATTATTATTACTGGTGACTTTAACTTGAATCCGAAAATACCAACTTGCAAGAATAAAATAAGTTCTCTTTGTCTACATAATTCGTTGCAACAATGTATAGTTGAGGATACTCATTTTACCGAGAATTCTTCTAGTTTGATTGACCTGATATTTATTAAAAATCATGATCATGTTTTGTTTAGCGGGGTTGGTGAGCCTGTTCTATCCCAAGAGATAAGATATCATTGTCCAATATACTGTGTTTTAAATTTCAAGAAAGGGATAACAAAATCTTTCAGTCGTCATATCTGGAATTTCGACAAAGGTGATTATAATAAACTAAGACAATTAGCTGGTATTACCGACTGGACATCTTTTGAAGATATAGATATTGACAAGTATGCTTTAACTGTAACTGAACATATTCATACAATCTCGAAAGAGTGTATCCCAAACAAACAAATTAAAGTAGTGCCAAACAAACATCCATGGATAACGAGTAAAATCAAACTGATGATAAGGAAACGTAAAAGAGCGTATCGAAGAGCTAAGAAAACCATGTTAACTCATCATTGGAATATTTTTAGGCGTCTTCGTAATGATACAATTCAAAGTATTAGGGAAAGTAAAGAAAGATACATTTCCAATTTGTGTCAAAATCTTAATACTGGAGATAAGAGTACTAAAAAATGGTGGTCAACTTTACATACCATATTAAACAATAATTCATCAAATGAAATACCGCCCTTAGAATACAATGGATCTATAGCTGATAATGAAGTTGATAAGGCCAATATATTTAATAATTTTTTCCATGATCAAACTGCTATAGATGAAACAGGTGTTAACATTCCCCAACTACCACAACCAGAAAAAACATTGAAATCCATAACTATTTCTGTTCAGGAGGTTAAAGATGTATTAAAAACTTTAAAAATTGGTAAAGCTGTAGGGCCCGATTTAATTAATAATTATGTTCTGCGTGAATTAGCAAATGAATTAGCAGACCCCTTATGTATTTTGTTTAATAAATCTTTAACAAAAGGTGTCGTACCATCTTGTTGGAAGGAGGCTAATGTATGTCCTATATTTAAATCTGGAGATAAATCTTTAGTATCTAACTATCGCCCAGTGTCGTTACTTAGTTCAATTGAAAAGGTATTTGAAAAATGTGTTTACAAACATGTGCATAATTTCTTCATAGAATGTGATACTATATCAAAATATCAGTCAGGTTTTATGCCAGGTGATTCTACTATCAATCAACTCACCTATTTATATAATTATATCTCATCAACAGTTGATACAGGGAAAGAAGTAAGAGCAGTCTTCTGCGATATCAGCAAAGCCTTTGATCGTGTTTGGCACAAGGGTTTAATCATCAAACTAAAGGCTGCTGGTATCGCAGATTGCTTGCTCGCTTGGTTCACTGACTATTTAGATAATCGAACCCAGAGAGTTGTTTTACATGGTGTCAAGTCAGAACCTGTATATATCAGGGCCGGTGTCCCTCAAGGATCATTGTTAGGTCCTCTTTTGTTTTTAATATACATAAATGATATAGTAAATGATATTAATTCTAAAATTCGACTATTTGCCGATGATACAGGTCTTTTTATTACAGTAGATGCCCCAATATGTGCTTCATCAATTCTAAATAATGACCTAGGTAAAATTAGTAAGTGGGCTAATACATGGCTAGTTAAATTCAATCCTAAAAAAACAGAATCATTACTTTTCACTAGAAAAAGAAATAAAACTAATCACCCGCCAATTATGATGGACAATGAGGTTATAAATGAAGTTGACAATCATAAACACTTAGGTATATATTTTTCTAACAATCTTTCTTGGCATCATCATATTGAATATATTACATCTAAGGCGTGGAATCGAATTAATATTATGAAGAAGATGAAATTTTTACTAAATCGAACAACATTGGAAACAATTTACATATCTTTTATTAGACCTCTACTTGAGTATGGTGATATTATATTTGACAATTGTGCTGTTTATGAAAAAATAGAATTAGACAAAATTCAAAATGAAGCTGCTAGGATTGTAACGGGAACAACGAAACTTGTGTCTCTTGAAAAATTATCTAATGAAATATGCTGGGAATCTCTTCAAACAAGACGGAATAAACACAAATTGATACTTTTTTATAAAATGATTCACGGCCTTAGTCCCACATATCTTCAAGAACTTATCCCTGATCAAATAGCAAATAACACATTATAATCAAAGAAAATATCCGAGATATTCCATCAAACACTAATTTATACCAAAATCCTTTTTTACCTTCTGTGATACGTGAATGGAATAATCTTCCAATTGAAATAAGAAATGCGAAATCAATTTCAGAATTTAAAAGATTAATAAATAGTGACTGCAATAATTCTCCGAAACACTACAATTATGGTGACAGAAAATATCAAATATTTCATGCTAGGATTCGCACGAATAGTTGCTCCCTAAATCAGATTTTATATTTGAAAAATATGGTAAACTCTCCGCTCTGTGATTGTGGTGCAATTGAGACTGTTGAACATTTTCTAACTTGTTGTCCAAATTACAATAATGCTAGAAGAAAATTGTATGACGATCTTTCCTTCTTACAAATTATAAATATCGATGTTTTACTTTTCGGGGATATTAATGCATCATATGAAGTAAATATAAAAATATTTGACGCCGTTCATCGCTATATAAAATCTTCTAAACGCTTTGAATGTTGATATATTACTAGAGAGTGCCTGATCAAGATAAAATTTCTGACACCAACGTAGCCGCCACTTATGCTTCTCGTCATCCCTTCCTTAATATATATTCTTTTTTTTTGTAAAATTTACAACATCGTATTGACAAGATCTTTGTTTTGTTTTGCCATATCATTGTTCACATTATATTGTTAAAGGGAGAAGAACACGATAAGAAATTTCTTTCGTTCTAATCCCTATATTTATTGTATTTCCAATATTGTATTTGATACAATTTAGAAATAAATATGTTTAAACTAAATGGGTATTTGTGAAGTTAATGAATTAAGGTTGGATCACAAAACTGATCAATTTAGTTAGATATGATTTAAAAAAAAGAACATATAATTAATATCTTTGGTCTTAAACGTATATAGTGTTTCTCATCCATAAACACAATGGCATACAAACACAATCAATGTCAAAGAAATATATTTAACATATTTTATCACAACAGCACAGAAGAAAAAAATATACAAAAGAGTTAGTGCATAACAGATCAATTTGGCTAATTTATCAAATTATTTCTTACTTTCATGGAACAATTAATATAACATGTTTAAAACGA
>CM037783.1:67722355-67772355 GCA_021229015.1 Solen grandis | reverse complement strand
ATTAATCTGTAGATTTTAATAATTGACAAAACTTAAACAAACTAGCTCTTTCATAATAATATAAATTTTCCTTAATAAAAGTGTTAATATATAAGATTTAATTTGCTTACTTTTGCTAGATTAGATTCATCTTCTAATTACCAAACATGTACATTTTTTTGTGTCAATTGTTTGAAGTATTGCTCTGAATATATTTAAATCTTAGCAAAAATTGACAAATAAATAGATGCAGAGTGATTAAGAATGACAGGAAATGACATTATCTGATCAGTACGCTATTTTATATATACCATGAGACTCGCTGGTGTTGAAAGTGTGTAAAAGTAATTTACTTGGTGCCATTAAGACTGGAATGTCTAATAGTTTTAATTGATATGTATGTGGCTATAATGTATTTCTTATATTACAGCTTGACAGTTTTTTAGCAATAAATATGTAATAAACTATCGTTGTGCCACCACTTCTTACAAGATATTTTCATCTTGAAGTAATGGGTGTGACAAAAACACACAACTGTGCTAAACATTTAAGAGGTCACAGAATGTAGGTTCATTGTACTATTTTTTTTTCAGTTGTATACACTGAATGTAATCATATCTTTATTCGATCTTTCACGTGATAAATGTAACAATACGTGTAGAAATGCAATGACATTACAGCTCTGATCCATACTTAAGGTAAAGTCCCTGTAATGGTTCCGCTACATTTCGGACCTCATGGCCTCTCACGGAGATAACCAAGGTTTCCTAATGTTTCATAGGGTACTTTTGGTTACATTGGTAGAGGTTAAGTGGTCCAAGGCGGAACCATTACAGGGACTATTTAAAACACTACTGTCATGAATTTTCGACTGCAATCTAGGTCGAGGTTATAATTCGAGGTAAATGCGAATGTTACCCGTTAAATCTACGCTAGGCTACAATTTGACCCCATAACAAATTTTAATTTAGCAGAATAATGATATGAGGTGTGTGATTTTTTTTAAATGATTCAAAATTATGAGATAATCCTATTAAATAGCTCTTGCATGTGGACGAACGTTATGTGAATTATAATGCTATAATTAGATTTAAATAAAGACTGGGAAGAATGTGATGAATGTACAATAAAATTTTAATTGTCGCTGACATAAAAGAACTATTTTCAGTATACACATTGTCCTTTCGACTTAAATAGTAGAACAGTTGTTTTTTATTAAAGTCATTCGACCAATTGCTTCTATTTCGGCGTGTCTGAAACTTGTTCAACCAAATATAATAACAAACAGATTATTTCCATATGCTTTAGATTTTCACGATAAATGAAACAAAATGTAACATCATTTAAATATGCAATTGAAATGTTGATATAAGGATTAAATTGCACATTTTGATGGTTATTCATCGAATATTGGCCGTTGAAGTTCCTTTTACTCTATCCCCTTTGAACAGTGTAGTCCATACACCGATGCGTTCTTTGCTATCTATGAAGCTCTTATTTTGTTTTTATTTTATTTTCAATAATAATTGCATTACTTTCATTCAGGTGATATATATTGGACGTCGAAACTAAGTATTACTCCTTGACAATATAACAGATTTAGAAGGAAAACATTAGCATTACCTAAAGATGCCATGTCGCTTTAATGGACATTATAAAATGAATGATATTTATATAGATTCTGGTAATCGGTTCTGTTTTATCACGGTCATCTAGGTTAAACTTCTACTTAGAAATCTACCTTTTGTGGCGCCTGTATCATCGTGGTCTTGTAAATCATGTCACAGCAAATTCATTTTGTGGCCAGTTGCCAGAATATAACTTCGATTAAATAATCCCCTGTATCCTTCAGTTTGCAGTTTTATAGTCTTAAACTTTAATAGTTTGTCGAGCATGATATGCTTACTTTACATAGAATAATTATCATACAGTTGAAATGTAATGACTGGATATAATGATAGAAATATCACTTAGCAACGAAGTTACACTCGTACATGTGTACACTCAAAGGAATTTCTAGACGTCCACCTAGATTTTTCATGATTTTACAGAAATTGGGTTATACATTTAATTCAAAATAAATAATTTATTTCAACTAAATCAGGACTAAACTTAACTAAACTAAAATATATTTTTTTATTTATTAGTTATATTGTGGTAACATATTTAAGGAATACATACAAATTTGATTGTTGAAATGTTGCTAGTATAAGAATCACCTTCAATATAAAAGTCACACACCGTGGATGTAAAATATACACAGTGTTTTGTGCATGGTATACCTGACAATTGCTTGAAAACAGCCCAACATCTCAACCTCACCGGCCTAATGTACCTTTGTAAGACGCCCATTTTTGAATGGCGTTCCTCTGGTGACATGACATAGCGAATTGTCTTTGCAAGCTGCATGCCGCGGTTTGTCCGAACTTACAGCTCACGTACGGAATATGTTAAAGCAGAGTTAATTTACTACTTGCTCAATAGACGTTGCATGAACTGCAAAAGGGACGCCATACTGACATGGGCGTCCATCTCTCAATTTCAAAGAAAGGTACATTGAATCGATGAGGTGATGTACATCATAAATAATGTACCACATTATAACTAATACATTGCTTGACATAAATAATTCTGTTTAAATTAAATGCATTACCTTATTTCTAAAGAATTATTAAAAAAAAAAACCTAGGTGAACGTTAAGAAATTCTTTTGAGTGTAAAATGTGCGTCAGCCAGTTCAGTTTAATGGCTGCATTATGTAGCCGGTGATTAAACCTAACGCTCCATGTGCGAATCGGCCGGCAGGATCCATCGATATATTTTCTTCAAAATAACTAGTATATTAAATCAAAGGAATAAGAAATGTAACAACTTAATTGTGGACTTCTTAAAAGTGTCTTAGATGGATTTATTTCAACATAAAATGTACCATTTACATGACAATCAAAATCAATGCATGTAAAACAGTCAACATATGCATGAATTATTTATCCATACCAATCAACATTTTATGTTAAGGATAGCACAAAAAAGACTCTTATTTCCATTGTGGTCCTTAAAGTATGACAACGGAAGGTATCACATAAGTAATCACAATAAAATATTGTAATAATTAGGAAAGACCTTAGTACATGTACATGTATTATTATCACCATCTAAAATGACTTAGATGTAAAAAATAATCAATGTTTAAATATTAGATAGTGAATCATTGAATATTGCATAAACTAAAAAAACAAATAATTACCATTAAGATATAGAAAAACTAGTAGAATACTAAAACAAATAAATAAAAGTTAAATAAATTTAGAAATACTCCTTTACCTTCATTTTAAATGATGAGATGGTTTAAGAATCCCTAATTTCTTAAGGCAAACTATTCCATAATGAACATCCATTATATGCAAAAGTTTTCTCCAAAACCCTTAACATTTGTAATGACATATCTGTTGCTGTCTGACATAATGCATCCTGTTTCATCAGAGGTGAGACCAGTCCTAACTCTAAACCTTGTATGGTAGGTATGGACAGGGATAACATTCTCATTCAAATAAGAGGGAGCATGGTTTGAGTGAATTTCAAAAACATGACAGAGAGTTATTTGATTCACTCTGCTTGCAACTGGCAACCAGTTTACTTTTAAAAAATGTTCTTTTCCAATGTGTGACCTAGGTCTAAGGTTTAGAGCAAACCTGATGAGCTTATTTTGGGTAACCTGCTACTTTTTTCTCAACACCTGAGTTATACTGTTGAACCAGACAAAAGAGGCATAGTCATAATGGCATTGAATAAGTGAGGTTATTAGAAGGTTTTTAGTGTACTTTGTGAGAAATGCACTTTTACGATAAAGAAACTTCGACGAGCATTAGATTTTTTAATAACAAACCAGGCCATAGACTCGAATGATAAAATTTGATTTTGAAAAACACCAAGATATTTGACTTTTTTTTAGGGGGGGGGGGGGGGGGGGGGGGTATTGTTTGACCATTGCAAATTATATTAAGAATGTGCTGGGATTTAAACCTTTGATGAGAACCAAATAGTATGACTTCTGTTTTTCCGAGATGCAGAGACAATTTGTTACCCATGAGCCATTGACTGACGGTGTTCAAATCCTGACTCAGAAATTGTTCTATGTCATGCTTAGTTTTCCAAGAAACAATGATGACTGAATCATTAGCATATAGCAACAACTTGATTTTTTGTGACGGCCGCCGACATATATCAACAACTTGATTTTTTGTGACGGCCGACATATAGCAACAACTTGATTTTTTGTGACGGCCGACATGTATCAACAACTTGATTTTTTGTGACGGCCG
This sequence comes from Solen grandis, assembly GCA_021229015.1. Classification (NCBI taxonomy): domain Eukaryota; kingdom Metazoa; phylum Mollusca; class Bivalvia; order Adapedonta; family Solenidae; genus Solen; species Solen grandis. The sequence goes on along the minus strand of CM037783.1, from coordinate 67,768,055 downwards.
ACATATAGCAACAACTTGATTTTTTGTGACGGCCGACATATAGCAACAACTTGATTTTTGTGACGGCCGACATATACAACAACTTGATTTTTTGTGACGGCCGACATATAGCAACAACTTGATTTTTGTGACGGCCGACATATAGCAACAACTTGATTTTTGTGACGGCCACATATAGCAACAACTTGATTTTTTGTGACGGCCGACATATAGCAACAACTTGATTTTTTGTGACGGCCGACATATAGCAACAACTTGATTTTTTGTGACGGCCGACATATAGCAACAACTTGATTTTTTGTGACGGCCGACATATAGCAACAACTTGATTTTTTGTGACGGCCTACATATAGCAACAACTTGATTTTTGTGACGGCCGACATATAGCAACAACTTGATTTTTTTGTGACGGCCGACATGTAGCAACAACTTGATTTTTTGTGACGGCCGACATATAGCAACAACTTGATTTTTGTGACAGCCGACATGTAGCAACAACTTGACTTTTGTGACGACCGACATATAGCAACAACTTGATTTTTGTGACGGCCGACATATAGCAACAACTTGACTTTTGTGACGGCCGACATATAGCAACAACTTGATTTTTGTGACGACCGACATATAGCAACAACTTGATTTTTGTGACGACCGACATATAGCAACAACTTGATTTTTGTGACGGCCGACATATAGCAACAACTTGATTTTGTGACGCCGACATATAGCAACAACTTGATTTTTTGTGACGGCTGACATATAGCAACAACTTGACTTTTGTGACGACCGACATATAGCAACAACTTGATTTTTGTGACGACTGACATATAACAACAACTTGATTTTTGTGACGACCGACATATATCAACAACTTGATTTTTGTGACGGCCGACACATAGCAACAACTTGATTTTTGTGACGACCGACATATAGCAACAACTTGATTTTTGTGACGACCGACATATAGCAACAACTTGATTTTTGTGACGACCGACATATAGCAACAACTTGATTTTTTGTGACGGCCGACATATAGCAACAACTTGATTTTTTGTGACGGCCGACATATAACAACGACTTGATTTTTTGTGACGACCGACATATATCAACAACTTGATTTTTGTGACGACCGACATATAGCAACAACTTGATTTTTGTGACGACCGACATATAGCAACAACTTGACTTTTTGTGACGACCGACATATAGCAACAACTTGATTTTTGTGACGGCCGACATATAGCAACAACTTGATTTTTTGTGACGGCCGACATGTAGCAACAACTTGATTTTTTGTGACGGCCGACATATAGCAACAACTTGATTTTTTGTGACGGCCGACATATAGCAACAACTTAATTTTTTGTGACGGCCGACATATAGCAACAACTTGATTTTTTGTGACGGCCGACATATAGCAACAACTTGACTTTTTGTGACGGCCGACATATAGCAACAACTTGATTTTTTGTGACGGCCGACATATAGCAACAACTTGATTTTTTGTGACGGCCGACATATAGCAACAACTTGATTTTTGTGACGGCCGACATATAGCAACAACTTGATTTTTGTGACGGCCGACATATAGCAACAACTTGATTTTTTGTGACGGCCGACATATAGCAACAACTTGATTTTTGTGACAGCCGACATGTAGCAACAACTTGACTTTTGTGACGACCGACATATAGCAACAACTTGATTTTTGTGACGGCCGACATATAGCAACAACTTGACTTTTGTGACGGCCGACATATAGCAACAACTAGATTTTTGTGACGGCCGACATGTAGCAACAACTTGACTTTTGTGACGGCCGACATGTAGCAACAACTTGATTTTTGTGACGGCCGACATGTAGCAACAACTTGATTTTTGTGACGGCCGACATATAGCAACAACTTGATTTTTGTGACGACCGACATATAGCAACAACTTGATTTTTGTGACGACCGACATATAGCAACAACTTGATTTTTGTGACTACCGACATATAGCAACAACTTGATTTTTTGTGACGGACGACATATAGCAACAACTTGATTTTTTGTGACGGCCGACATATAACAACGACTTGATTTTTTGTGACGACCGACATATATCAACAACTTGATTTTTGTGACGACCGACATATAGCAACAACTTGATTTTTGTGACGACCGACATATAGCAACAACTTGATTTTTTGTGACGGCCGACATATAGCAACAACTTGATTTTTTGTGACGGCCGACATATAGCAACAACTTGATTTTTTGTGACGGCCGACATATAGCAACAACTTGATTTTTTGTGACGGCCGACATATAGCAACAACTTGATTTTTTGTGACGACCGACATGTAGCAACAACTTGATTTTTTGTGACGACCGACATATAGCACCAACTTAATTTTTTGTGACGACCGACATATAGCAACAACTTGATTTTTGTGACGACCGACATATAGCAACAACTTGATTTTTGTGACGACCGACATATAGCAACAACTTGATTTTTGTGACAGCCGACATGTAGCAACAACTTAACTTTTGTGACGACCGACATATAGCAACAACTTGATTTTTGTGACAGCCGACATGTAGCAACAACTTAACTTTTGTGACGACCGACATATAGCAACAACTTGTTTTATTGTGACGGCCGACAACTTATTTTGTGACGACCGACACATAGCAACAACTTGATTTTTGTGACGACCGACATATAGCAACAACTTGATTTTTGTGACGACCGACATATAGCTACAACTTGATTTTTGTGACGGCCGACATATAGCAACAACTTGATTTTTGTGACGACCGACATGTAGCAACAACTTGATTTTTTGTGACGACCGACATATAGCAACAAATTGATTTTTGTGACGGCCGACATATAGCAACAATTGATTTTTTGTGACGGCCGACATATAGCAACAACTTGATTTTTTGTGACGGCCGACATGTAGCAATAACTTGACTTTTTGTGACGGCCGACATATAGCAACAACTTGATTTTTTGTGATGGCCGACATGTAGCAACAACTTGACTTTTTGTGTCGGCCGACATATAGCAACAACTTGATTTTTTGTGACGACCGACATATAGCAACAACTTGATTTTTGTGACGGCCGACATATAGCAACAACTTGATTTTTGTGACGGCCGACATATAGCAACAACTTGATTTTTGTGACGGCCGACATATAGCAACAACTTGATTTTTGTGACGACCGACATATAGCAACAACAACTTGTTTTTGGGGCCGACATTAGCAACAACTTGACTTTTGTGACGACCGACATATAGCAACAACTTGATTTTTGTGACGGCCGACATGTAGCAACAACTTGATTTTTGTGACGGCCGACATATAGCAACAACTTGATTTTTGTGACGGCCGACATATAGCAACAACTTGATTTTTTGTGACGGCCGACATATAGCAACAACTTGTTTTATTGTGACGGCCGACATGTAGCAACAACTTGATTTTTTGTGACGGCCGACATGTGCAACAACTTGATTTTTTGTGACGGCCGACATATAGCAACAACTTGATTTTTTGTGACGGCCGACATATAGCAACAACTTGATTTTTTGTGACGGCCGACATATAGCAACAACTTGATTTTTTGTGACGGCCGACATGTTGCAACAACTTGATTTTTTGTGACGGCCGACATATAACAACAACTTGATTTTTTGTGACGGCCGACATATAGCAACAACTTGATTTTTTGTGACGGCCGACATATAGCAACAACTTGATTTTTTGTGACGGCCGACATATAAACAACTTGATTTTTGTGACGGCCGACATATTGCAACAACTTGATTTTTGTGACGGCCGACATGTAGCAACAACTTGATTTTTTGTGACGACCGACATATAGCAACAACTTGATTTTTGTGTGCGGACCGACATATAGCAACAACTTGTTTTTTGTTCCTCCCGACATATAGCAACAACTTGATTTTTTGTGACGGCCGACATATAGCAACAACTTGATTTTGTGACCGACCGACATATAGCAACAACTTGATTTTTTGTGACGGCCGACATATAGCAACAACTTGATTTTTTGTGACGGCCGACATGTAGCAACAACTTGATTTTTTGTGACGGCCGACATATAGCAACAACTTGATTTTTGTGACGGCCGACATATAGCAACAACTTGATTTTTGTGACGGCCGACATATAGCAACAACTTGATTTTTGTGACGGCCGACATATAGCAACAACTTGATTTTTGTGACGGCCGACATATAGCAACAACTTGATTTTTTGTGACGGCCGACATATAGCAACAACTTGATTTTTGTGACGGCCGACATATAACAACAACTTGATTTTTTGTGACGGCCGACATATAACAACAACTTGATTTTTTGTGACGGCCGACATATAGCAACAACTTTATTTTTGTGACGGCCGACATATAGCAACAACTTTTTGTGACGGCCGACATAAAGCAACAACTTGATTTTTGTGACGGCCGACATATAGCAACAACTTGATTTTTTTTGTGACGGCCGACATATAGCAACAACTTGATTTTTTGTGACGGCCGACATATAGCAACAACTTGATTTTTTGTGACGGCCGACATGTCACTGACATAGATAAGAATAAGAAAAAGCAAAGGCCCTATAGACCATTGAGGAGCACCACATGTTACTTTGGATGTAGATGATTTGACACCTGAAATGTCATCTAACTGACGTCTGACAAATATGAAGAGAACCAACAAATGGATGACTCGGCCATACCTAACACTTTCAGTTTCATCAGTAAAATGGAGTGGTTAACCGTATCAAATCTTCTGAAGATCCAACAGATCATGCCAACAAGGTAACCTTTGTCCTTTGCATACGGATATAATGAGTGAGTTGAATAAGGCAAGTATCAGTGGAGAACCTATGACTGAAACCAGACTGAAACTCATATAAAAGACTATTTTCATCTCGGTATTGCTGTAACTGATCATATGAAACGGTAATTCCAAACATCAGTTTTATCGTTCTTCTTATAAATGGGACTACCCGTCTGGTACAACGCCCTATATTATTGACAAATTGATAACATGTGAAATAGGACCATCTATAACAGAAGCCGAGTTCTTTATGAAACGTGCAGTGATTCCACCTTTCCCTATTGCTTTATTTGGACTCAATTTTTCTAAGTATTTAAAACCTTGTTTTCAGAAACAATTTAATAGTAGAAATTATCAGGTGTCACTCCTCTGGAGAAATAAAAATGAAAAAAAAAAAGCTTTTTTCCAAATCTGTTTGAAAATGTAAGCAACTTGCTTTACAAGGTTTTCTGCAAAAGAAGTATAGAATGAATTGAATTTTTCTGCAACCTTGAGGGTATCAAAACAAACACTACCATTAATGTACAATCCAATGTTACTACAGCACGGATTACTTTTTCTTGGTAAACTCAATTGTTTTAGACTTTTCCAGAGAGACTTAGATCATTCAAATTGTTCTCAAGTGAAGATTTAAAGGTTTTTTTGTTGTTTTTTTTGCATTTAGTATAAGAGAACTGGCATTATTTCTCAAATATTTAAAATGGTAAAAATTTGCATTAGTTTTATCTTTTTTAAATTCATAAAAAAAGTCTTATCCCTAGCTTTAATAGCCACCAACACTTCAGAGTCGACCTATCTCTCTGTTCTTTGTTCACGCGAACAAATTTATCAGGAGCAATTGAAAGTAAGGTAGAGACATTATTTACATCGTCACTGTATAAAACTGATGACCAGTCTAAGCCTAAGAGAGATTGCTGAAAACTTTCTTTTGAAAAATGTTTAATTGAACGAACAGTAACAGTATTGTGTTTTCCAACAAATTCACGTGTAATTTTCCTGGTACAGAATGTCATCATATGGTCACTAACACAACAGTCGAATGCACCACTGCGTGAAATCTTCTCAGGTTCTGATACTAAAACCAAATCAACAAGTAACTGGTGTTGTACGCAACACATGATTCCCCTACCGGTGAGGTGCATATTTTTTTCCGTTACCATAGCAACAGGAATTTTGGTCTAAGAAAAAAAAGTAATGTGCAGAATCTCCATACTGCCATCTATCCATATACCAAGTTTCATAATATTATCTTAAACGGTTAGAGTTATCGCGGGGTCCAGATTTACGGACAGACAGACGGAGGGCAAACTTATAGTCCCCTGTGGTGTAAACACCGGTAGGGGGCTAAAAACATTTGTCGTTGTTGTTGTTGTTGTTGTATTGGGGTTTACCGTCGCTGCGATAGTATTTCAATCATATACGTACGTCCAGCTAATTACAGGTGGAGGAAAAACATTTGTTAAGAGTTATCCAAAAACATCTGTGTAAAAAAAAATGCAGTTTTGGAGAACATGTTGTTGTTGTTGTATTGGAGTTTAACGTCGCTGCGATAGTATTTCAATCATATAGCGACGACCAGCTAATTACAGGTGGAGGAAGACCCCGAGTACACAGAGGTACCCGGGTAGAACCACCGACCTACCCCAAGCCAGCTGGAAGGCTTCCTCACATAAAAAATCCGAAGTCCCTACCGGGATTCGAACCCACAGCGGTGAGGGGCTGAGAGATTTGTAGTCCACGACTGTAACCGCTTTGGGAGAACAGGTCTCTATATTTTTCACTATATGCATATAAGGCAAATTGGCCCCGACCCTGGCGGCCACGTTTTGTTACTGATCGGAAAAAATTAATAATCTTCGTAGTGGGTTACACAAGGAACATCCGTGTTAAAATATTTTGAGATATGGCCAGTAGTTTTGAAGGAGATTATTTCATATTTTTTTCTTTTCATTGCCATGGCAACCAGAGTTTAACATGGATCAAGTTTATTTTAGCAATTTTGTGGAGGTTATCCTTATGATCATCCTTGCCAAGTTTAATCAAATTCTGTTCGATGTTTTCAGAGGAGATGTCATTTAACGTTTTCACTATATACATATAAGGCAAATTAACCCCGCCCCTAGCAGTCATGTTTTTTTATGGATCGGAATAATTTTAGCAATACTGGTAGAGGGTTACCCTAGGTACATCTAAACTAAAATATTTTGAAATCTGGCTAGTAGTTTTGAAGGAGATGATTGTTAGAGTATTCATATATTTTTCTTTCCGATGCCATAGCAAGCAGACTTTTGGTCCAAGAAAAAAACAAATAGACATGCAGAATCTCCATACTGTCATCTATTCACATACCAAGTGTCATCATATTATCTTAAACGGTTTTTAAGTTATCGCGGGATCCAGATTTCCGGAAATCCGGACGGACAGACAGACGGAGGCCAAACCTATAGTCCCCTCCGGAGTAAACATCGGTAGGGGACTAATAATAGTGGAGGACATGTTTGATATTGTAGTATAATCCGTTATCAGTTGTTTAAGATTATACATGTTGCAGAGAGAATTCAGCTTCTTGACTAAATGACTGGTTTTACAATAATATCAGTATTAAAATCGCCTAAAATTAATGTTTCTGACTTGTTTAAGAAGGACTAGATAAAAATAATGATTCTAGTATGTCATAAAAGTTCATTTGTTCGGTGGTCTGTACAAAACACCACATAAAATGGGTTTAGTCTTTGAAGTATATCAATGAACGTTGCTTCAAGTTCAGGGTGGTTCATTATCTTTGTTGTTGAAAGCAATGTCATTACGAATGTAAATACACACACCTCCACCATAGCGACTGCGGTCATTACGTTGTATAGCCATCAATGTTAACTTCCCAGTCAAAGACTGAATCACTGAGCATAGCTTCTGTCAGCAGAAGGCAGGAAACATTGATGTTTCTTGCGATGATACGCACTTCATCAGTTTTAGAGAGCAAACTACGGACATTCAAATGGATGAAGTGAAGCCCTCTTTTTTTGAAGCTGTCAGATGTATCTGGACCTGGACATGGATGGATGTCTCCGCATAATAAAAAAAAGATATTCCAAACCACTTCAATCCACAGCCCATAACATAATGTTTTAAATGTTTAAAGCTACATCTAGTCTTTACATCAATAGCTTGATATGTTGAGACGAAATGTCCATATAATGTATTATTCGCCAAATGAAATGTTGGCAAATAGGAAACTGTATATTTGCACATTGTGAGTTGTATGTCCGAACTGAATACCACCCGGATATATGTCCAGTTTTATTTCAACATGATAATATTCTGTGTGCAATTGTAAAATCCAAGGTAATATCAGCAATACAATCTTCAGAATGTTCATTTTCATAAATATCAATGTACCCTTTATGTGTGGCTTGAAAAATCGTCAAAATCATCAATATAAAGATTTTTTGGTTTGTTTACAAAAAACTGCTTCCCACTTCCTAGGTCCGACTCCACGTCTTATGAAACCATAGAACAGTTGATAAAGTAAACGTTACCTACAAATGAGCTAGTGTATAAGAAATAAGGAAATACATATGCAATGCTGGATAACGCTAGGGAATTACGCAATTGAAGTATTTAGATGCACACAAAGTGACGCACACAATTTGAACGGTTATGGGGATTTGTTAAATTACGTTCAATGTCTTAGGAGTGATATTTAGATATTTATATATTTAGAACATAAATCTTAGAATATACATATACATAACCTTTTTTGAACGTCATCTTTGTGGCGCACTCGGTTATTAATTTTTCGTTGCTAAGGAAACGTATCTTAGACTCCTCTCCTGTCACTAACATTCATTTTTTTTTCATTCTCAAAAGTTAACGCCCCATCTTCACACGCGTGCGATTTTGCTTTTCGATGACTCACCTTTTCTTCTTTCGAACCATGTCAGAAAACTATCAAAGAGTAAGCTTTGATTTATTTGAACAATCCTTGGCCTGCCCTACTAGCATATATGGATCTATCAGATTCACGTGCTATTTTAGCAGACTCTATGATTGCACAAAATTCCACAACAGATCAGTAAATAATGAAAAACTACAGTTGTTAACCAACATAAACAGCACATTTGTCTACATAAATATACTTTATCTTCAGGATATTTTGACAGAAATACCTAAGTAGCCATTGGCTACGGTATAATTTTGTCACAATTGTTCACCACAGACAGTATTCTACGATTTTTGCACAACGTGATAAAAAAATTGAAAAAGTGAGCTCATACAGTCATTACCTTGACATTGATACGGAAGCACTTGGATAAAAAATGATGTATTACGGTAAACAAATTACAACAGCTATGTATATTAACTTACATTCCATTGATCGTATGCAATGAGCAGTCGCCAACTGGGGTGTTACGTCAGAAACTTAATCATCGTGGGTTTACTCATGGCACAACTTCCTGTCACAAACTGTTATGAATTTCTTTAGAACTAAGAATGAGGTTATCGTATTAGTGTTGAAATAATTCAGTTCACGTGATTGTTTCCTACATGTCAAATGACAAGAAAGACATATAAGTTTTACCATATATTTCTCAAATATACACCAAAACACAAAACAATCTAGCGCACTTTGAACGAAAAAGGTCTGATGATTTTCATCAAATACTATTATGTTTTCTACCAAGCCGACGATGTAAATACATTTGGGAAAAAAAGAAATGCAAATAAGGTTAAGAATAAAATATTTAGTATTCACAAAGGACAGAGAGAGAATGAGAATATATCCTAAGGATAAATCATTTATCTGATATATGCCACAAAAATGTGTCCACATCTCTTTTAACTTTTTTAAAGACACCAATTCAATTATCATGACAGTAACCGCAAAGTCACAGGTTCCAACATGTGTGTTTACATCGCTATAACCAGGCCTATCGCTGACTCTGGGATGTTATTCCACTCCTGTACGGTGGCTACAGTTTGTTGCATGACACTCGGGAGTAAATTCGCCGTTTCAGTTCATCCAAAAAGTGACCAATTGGTGACATGTCAGGCCATTCGGGGACATTGATGTCAGTCGCTGCGAGGAAGTTTCGAGTAAAAAGAACCGTTTGCGAACGAGCATTGTCAGAACGTCGGCACCTGGTGCTAGTTCTTCGCTGTGTTTGGATTGGTACGGCGCCTGAAAAGCTCAAAGCACTAAAACTTCAAAATGTTGTCGGGAAAATCAAAAAACATTTATCCTATATTTTTAATAATCTTTGATATAAATCTATTTCACAAGTAGCTAACCTTCACAAGAAAAACGTGGATGGCCAGACTTAGACAAGCATTCCAATTGCTTGTTTTCTCTTAAATCCATTCAGAAGTGGCATAAATATGAAAGTTTTCTGGCGAAATTAAACTTATTTTTCAATCAAGACTATTATATCGCAATACCAATACATGTTTCAAATTGCACGATGAACTAGCGAAACGAAAATTGTAAGGGTCACATTTTGACCTTTAGAAAGACACTTATAACCAATAAACTGTAATGTAAATGCATATGCATTTCCACCATCAACATAACATTGATAAAAATAAATCAGTGAAAGTGAATCAGTGGAATGAATTACTGTTTAGGTTCAAATAAAAAACAATATAACAAAAACACTGCAACGGAAGCATTCCAATGTTTCCCATGCATATACGGTAAAGCGATAGTTACATACAATAGTACATGCAATATAATAAAAGGCAGCTGATTTAAGCCTGTTGAATTATACACTCATGTTTTTGGAAAGAGTAGGATATACATTTTACATAATTACGAATCATTAGTATGTACACCTGAAGCAGGACAATATACGTTCACCTAGAAATTTTAGGTCGGTTCCATCAAGGAAACATGTAGAATTGTTTATTTTTTCATTTAAAACAAATTCCCCTGTTGTATATATTCAATATCGCCTAGTTGAATACAAATAATGGTCTAAAGACTTGAAAATGTCTAGACTTAAAACAACGCTTAACTGAATTACATAAAACAATTAGAATGACAAAATTGTTTTGTAATCACTTGTCTAACGAAACTGCATTTTTTGAGGTTTCAATCTTGATAAACATTTCTCAAAAGTATAGAATGTCTAGTAAAATACAAATGCCATCACCATTGTTAAAACGAAACAATGTAACGTTATTGGATAAATAATGGAGGTCTCCACGCTTCATTTTGCGCTATCTGCCCATGAATGTGAGTTTTTTGCTCTTTTCTGTAATGTTCAAGGGCAGATAACTCAAAATCAAGCATATCGATGCTTTTTTTTTCAAATTAGTATTTGTTGTTTCACTCTTAGTCATTATGCAGAGTTTAAAGCAATTCCATTCAATTGATTTCTGGCAATAAATTCAGCAAATAGCGTTTTTCTTGGAAAAAGAAATAGTTCTATATATTCGCGTTTGCGACTATTGTATAAAACTCTTGCATAGAATTTCTACAACTTCTACACATTGACAGGGAATATAGTACCAAATATCGATTGAAATTCAATGAGGTGTTGCTAGCCATAATATTGAGTTATCTGCCCTTGAAAATGACAGAAAAGGCTTAAAACTCACGTTCGGGGCAGATAACTTAAAACGAAGCGTGGAGACCCTATTTTTTATCCCATAAATTTGTTTCTAGTGTGATTCTCTATAATTATGGAAAGTTAAAGAATCTGCTAGTTTTATTTTTCTTTCTTTGTCTATATAGTAAAAAGATGCTTTTGTGAAAAACGTACTTAAAAAATTATGTTCCTCCAAAAATAAATTTTATTATATATAATTTCATAGTCTAGTATATCTATAATTCTTTGTAAGCCATTTCTATTCAGTATAGTGAAGTTTAAAAGTCAGTTTTTAATCCTTGGTGGTAATTAATAGTTGTCAAAAGAGAGACAAGTTTAATAATTCTAGATTACTTTTCAAATGTTAGTTCCCTATAGGTCGTGACATTTATTTCTATTGGCTATGTCTTACGCGCAGTATTTTTAACTTTGACCTATCAAACGATAACGTCAAAAATGGACACGGTATTAATGGCCGTCAAACTAAGATAAATATGTAGCGGGAATTCGGTTTCCTACAGGAGAGATTGCCAGAGAATAAATCCCTTTAGAAACATCTTCGGTTGTTCAACGTTTGTTATTGAACCCCTAGCAACGGTAGTTTATATACATGTATTGCAACATGGGCAGAATGGCAGTTTGGCGGAGAATGTCAATGGCTGATTTGCTGTATTATACATGTAAGAGGTACATTATTATGATCCGACGACGGTCTCAACATTATGTTAAAAGTCTTTGCACATAAAAAGAAACAAGTTGACGGCCACAATGTTATGATAGAACATGCCACTATAATAACACTATCCACATCTTAGAACTGTCTTAAAATGCACCTGATGCAATGTCCTTTTTATGTTTTGCCCGATGACGGTACACATAAATCTAGCTTCCGTCTAACGGATCCCGGCAACGTTAATTTCATTCCATTTGTTGGAACGTTATGTGGCTTCCAGAACGTCACCGCCGTATCACGTGACCAGCCATGACGAGGATAGGTACTAATATATGATGACATCGGCACTGAAAATATATACAATAAACAGCGAGGACAAAAACGGTGAATAAGCAGATTTTATGGGTGGGTGGGGAGTTATTATGAAATTAAATGATGCCTATCAGATTTACACCCCATATGAGAAAAAGGAAAAGAAAGATTATTGATTTGTGCATGCTTATATAGTAGCATCTCTTAGAAATGATTCGGTTTTTAGAAATATGATTGCTCGCTTCGAAGTAGTGTCTGAGAATCAGTATCTTTGAATTGGATAAATAGGTTTAATCTTCAACGTTTAAACCCGAATAATATACTGATCAATAATATATTCGGCAATAACTTCTTCTCTAAGTAAGTAATGCAAATATTTTGCACACAATAAAATGTCAACATAAATAAATCACTTTATTAAAAATCAAGAACCTAACATTCAATATGCTTCAAAGTGTATCATCGTAGTATTTTTTTTAAATTTAAACTCAGGATGCTTGGGTTTCTCCCGTAAAAGGAATTCAATGATGTGATCTGCCGTTATTGTTTTATAGCATCTAGTATATTAAGTTTTTTTCTTTTTTTCTCAAGCTCATATAGTGTAGGGCGCGTAGCGACGGTTAAGTCGTGGACTAAAACTCTCAAGCCCCACGCTGTGGGTTCAATCCGGTAGGACTTCGATTTTTATGTGAGAGCTTCAGCGCTTGCGGTAGGTCGGTGTTTACCGGTACCTCTGTGTATCGGGTCTTATCCACTGTAATTGTGGACGTCGCTATATGATTGAAATACTATCGCAGTGACGGTAAACCCCAATACAACAACAACAACAACATCATATAGTGTAAGTTTTGAATGGAAAAAAAAACCTCCCCAAGAAAAGGACTCCCTTAGGGCTTGTCAAAACAAGATTCATCACTTATAGTTTACTGTGATATCACTGTACATATCCTAGTTGTTTGATGTAGTGTTTTAAAAGCATCAAATCGTTAAATTGCATGTCAGTACATTTGTCAATTAGTTTCCTCTTCAAGAAAGTCTCAATACGTTTTTATTCAATTTCGTTATATAGTTTGTTTTGAAATATTTTGTATTTTACACTACAGTGAGACAATTCAAAAAATAGTTCGAGTATCATGGTTATTCAGTTACCATTCAGTAGTTGTGTTGTTTGTGTTTAAAAATAAATAAAACTGCAACGGTTGCGAGAATAAATGGTGAATCCATCGAAAGTGGATAAATCTAAAAATAGTCATATTTCTGAGGAACACCGTTTAGCATAGTGGGTTCTTCGTAATGTTCAAAAAAGCGTCTACTTTTCTGGGGGAACCTCGACTAGCCTCGCAGCCACGTTAGTTAGAGTGTTACAAAGCATCGAAATCGGTTTTGTGTCACCATTTTAACCAGACGGTCCTATTATCTATATCTGAGAAGTACCCTTTCGAATTTATGTTGCGTTGGGTTGGCTCGGAAGGAAGACGCTGTATTCTGGCACGGTCCTCACGTATTCATACGTAAAAAGAATGGTATAGATAACTCCATAGCTGTGTGCAGTATTAAATGAGGCTCTTGGCGTCATTCATACCCGATTCAATGTTGATATTCCCGCACCAATAACGGGCAACGGACTTTAAACTGTGCATTTTGCTAGCACCATAAGTCTTAGATTTGTGATTTTTTAATTCGTTTGTCATTCCTGTAGAATTCGTTAAATTCTGCATTGCAGGTCGCAATAAAACTTTAATTGTTGTTCACAGCAATTGAAAGTTTTCATCGATTAGTCCGTTCTGCACTATATTCCAACGCTGCAACTATTCTTCTCCTCCCCTGTAAAATTTAAAACAATGTGTGACTGTCGTTTTTAGCTCACCTGAGCACTTGTGCTCAGGGTGAGCTTTTGTGATCGCTTTTTGTGCGTCGTGCTTCGTCCGTCGTCAACAATTGCTTGTGAACACTCTAGAGGCCACTTGGTCAGGATGTGTGTCTACATGATACCTCGAAAGAGCTTGAAATTGGGTAATGTGGAGTCAAAAACTAGATCACAAGGTCAAATCTTAGAAAGACCTTGTGAACTCTCTAGAGGCCACAGTTTTAGCCCAGTCTTCAATAGATTTGGTCAGGATGTTTGTCTAATTTCTTTATGCTATGTCGAATGAGTTTGAAATTGGGCCATGTTGGGTCAAAAACTAGGTCACCAAGTCAAATCTTAGAAAAACTTAGAAAAACCTTGTTAACATCTAGAGGCAACAGTTTTGGCCCAGTCTTCATGAAATTTGGTCAGTTTTTTATAAATCTGGATGAATTCAAAACTGGGCAACATAGGGTCAAAAAGTAGGTCACCAGGGCAAATTTTAGAAAAATCTTGTGAAAACTCTAGAGGCCTACACTTTTGTCCCAGTCTCCATTAAACTTTATGTGAATGATGACTGCATGAATTCCCAGTTGAGTGCAAATTCAGGTAGGATCAAAATGTAGGTCACTTAGTTAAATGTTAGAAAAACACCTTATATGCCAGATTTTTTGTCATTATGCCTAACACAGCCATCTTACTCAGAAGAGCGACAGAGGGCCCTCTTGTTAATTTTATGTTCTTCATTTTGTGTGTTAAACTTGGTTTATTTGATTTTATTTGAATTATTTTTAACGCCATTTTATGCCACATAAGGCTAACAGAAGGCCACTTCACCTAACAACTCTTTCTCGGGATTCTGACATTACTTAAACTTCAGCACGCATCTCTGCATTTAACTTAGTGCAGTTGTGGAATTTGAAATACCATCAAAATAAATTACATGTATAAATCTTTCAAGACGGAGTCCGTTCCCGGCCCCAGTGCATGGGGATCGAACCCACAAATCTCGACTTCACAGCAATGTGCCACCAAAGCCTGTTTGTTTATGTGACACCCATGTTTCCTATCCTGTGTTAGGAAACTGGGACATAATATAACTTATATCTATTCAACAGAAGAAAAATTCTTCCCGCGATTTCGCGGGACTTTTTGTCGTGTTATCATATTTGTTGTTTGTATATTTAACAAAACTGCATCTATAACAAAACCTGTAAAGGGTAAAATGGAATCTAACTTGATGTATCAATAAATGTGATATTACAACTTGTCCTCGAGTAAAGCGAGTATAGGGCGGAGCTGGACGTGGCGTGACAAAGAGATGTGACAGGCATGGTTCCCATATACAACTCCTTTAAAGTAGAGGTATAATCAATAAAAAACACATCATAACTGTCATCATTAAATCAAGTCTGAATACCTGATATACAACCAACTTGAGTTGTCTCCCCTTATAGTCAGACATTATAATTCAATACAATATCTGAAATTGTTAACAATGCATAATATTTCTTTATGTTTGTTTTTACTAGAACTGCATTTATTAAAAATAATATCTTTTCATACCACGCCTAGAAATATTTCTATCCCCGAATAAAATCTGCTGAATTCAAATTTTCTTTTTGTCATGACAATATATGTACCGGTTGTGTAATATATATAACAAACTAAAATAAACACTAGTATGATAAACTATTATTTATGACATTAAATGATTGTAAATATTTTACCTATATCAACATGACATATTAAGATTATTCTATTTCTAATTTATTTTCGACTTACTATGTCATCTGCAGGAGGTCCGATGTTGGGCGATTATTATTAACAATTAAAGTAGACCCATTTTGCGAATATAGAGGAGCCAAGAAAAGCAATAGAAACATTAATCACAATTGTAACTTGTATGCCCATCGTCATAAATATCGCTCTGTCTAAACATCACTGGTATTCTCAAATGGGGGGATATTTAATTTTGGAAAAATAATGTTTACAGACAATCCATTTATTCATGTTTTCCAAGCCGTTACAGCATTTGTATATGCAAATATCTTTAATTATTTCCCACCCAGTATTTTAAAAGGACTATAAGCATGAACTTAAATATACGTATACAATTGGTTTTGCTGAAACAAATTGGATATTCATTTCATAAAAATATTATTTCACTTGAAAGTAATATATCATCTTGTAATTCATTATGCTTTTATCCACTAGTCATTTCATAAGAATTTGGTATTTGTATGATTAATGATTTAATGTTCAATTACTAAAATTAATTTGATGTAATTTACATGTGAGTGCGAACATTGGTTACTGTCGCCTGTTTGATAATACCAAAAAAATAACATGATGGTTGCATACAGTACTTAGGTTACTTGTTTACTTTTACCAGATAAGTTTAGCTAACGTTATTTCTTTCTCGCCCAATTATCAAACATGCACGTAAAACAGCTTTCATTTTTGAGAATTATGTCAATTATTTCTCTAAAAATATGAGTAAGATCAGCAAAAATAAACATATAAAGTCGCGCAGTGTGATTAGGAATAACAAAATTAAACGTAGCATGAACTGGCATTATCTGATATAAATTGTGTATTTTTTAACCGGTTCAACCAAAACTAGAACTTGTCTTTTTTTTTCAGAGAATATGTTCGTGATCTAATGTTTCTCAAATAGCATTTTGACTTTATTTTGTTGTTGTTTTTTGTTGTTTTTGTTTTTTTTGCTATTTTAGGGAAATAAATCATCGCTCTGCGTCACTTTTTCTTTCCTTTTTTGATCTTTCATGCTTTTGATCACATCGAAGTAACGAGTTTGACAGAGACAGAAACACATGATTATACTTAAAATTTAAACAGGTCATAGGATGTAGGCTCATGGCGACATTTCCTTTTCTAAAATAGTATAATGCACTTACAAGTGTAATTGTATTTCAGTCTTCTTTGATCCTTCAGAGGAGACAGGTTTAATGCAACAAAAAATGTAGAAATGCAATGAATGCAGTTCGAGGTGAATATTTCTATCAATAGTGTACTCTTATTACTGGTATGATTTATGAACATATTCAACATGTTTTCGCTCTTTCTCTGCATTTCTATCCAACTATATCTAAATATAAGTCAGCTCCATGATATCTACCTGCTTACATTCATTATATCAGCTTATACTACCCAGTCTTAAGCGTTTCAGTCTTCAAAACGGTCAAAATTTGTAGAATAATGACCGTTTAAACTTAAACTTGGCGGTGATTGCTGACAATGGTTTAATTCGGTTCCCTAGGTATCTGGTGTGGTCAACTTCGAAGGTATCTGTAAAATCCTCTTTCTAGATCCGTCTCCACTCTGATTTTTATTGTACTCGAAAACTAGGCGCAACTTATAACAGTCAATGGCTGCTACACAAACTTAGCAAACACAAAAAAATGACAGCTGTGGTTGATACGATTTCACACTGTCAATATTTATATAATAAGACTTTGTACAAATATCATACTGGCAACAGCTTATAACGGTAACCAGGCCTTGATACATTAACAAATGTCTATCTAGTGTCCGATAATTACACTTTTAAACACGCACACTTCTCTATGTTTTCAACCATTATAGTCCTTAGTTGCTGAAATTCAAAAATATTGTATCTTCAGATTGTCGCAGCCAAATCACTGTATCTCTACGCCTAGCCTTCTACGCCTTTGGTATCGCATCCAGATTATGCGATATTGCGCTATCGCTTACAAATTTTATATGGCAAGTAGACGTTTTTGTTATGATCATTTAAACATTTAA
Source organism: Solen grandis (assembly GCA_021229015.1). Taxonomy (NCBI): domain Eukaryota; kingdom Metazoa; phylum Mollusca; class Bivalvia; order Adapedonta; family Solenidae; genus Solen; species Solen grandis. Next base: position 67,749,982 of record CM037783.1, on the reverse strand, counting down.
TACTTCTTGTATATTATTTTGTTTGCGCTGGAAATATCTATTCGTACTATTTTATGAAATAAAACAGTATTTACACGTGATCAGTTAAGTTCTAAATTGCAACAGCGTGCTAAGCACTGGGATAAAAAAAGGTATGTAGCATATAAATAAATAATATAATAATCATATTAAAAATCAAGGAGAGTGTTAAACTGATTAAAGGCTCATTATAATTTTTTTAAAATGACACGATTTTCATGAAGGAAAAAGATAAAATAACATTGAATTATTGTACACTAATGAGATGGTACATAATGGGATATTATTCGATGTAATGTAACAGTTAAACGCACTGCAATGTTGACCAAATTATGCGATTTAATAGTTTGTTTGGATGTCTTATACACTCATTGTTTAAATTTTGCATTGGCGAGTATTTCCGAAACGGCCCGTAATCGGAAATAATTTGAATATGAAAACCCGTCGCCGAATCACAATTTGATTTTCTGGTTCTTCATCAAACTACGTACTCGCGACTCGTTAACGAAGGCATAACAAATGTTTACGGAATATATCAGAAAAGCTACGAAGATGTTCGAAATGTGCAAATCAGGTGTTTTTTTAAAATGAAGTAATGTTGTCGTCAATGAACATTGAGGTAATGTTGTCGTCAATGAACATTGAAGTAATGTTGTCGTCAATGACATGAATATGTTAAATGAGCATTGAAGATGTTCGCAATGATATGTACAGATTACATCTTTTAAAAAAATGAAACACACATTTTGCTTTTCTGCCCGATGTTCGGAGCATGATTAACGTATAATAGAGTAGACTTGATTAACTAGATTTGCAGGAAGACGTGTGTCGTTTTTGATGTCCTTTGTCCTCTATTCGAGCTCGACCCTGCTCAAACGCTCGGTTGTTGGAGTCGGGTGTATAATAAAATATATTCCTATAATTCCCTTCGACAGCTTCACAGTACCTTAAGTGCTTGATTGTTCATTTTGGCAACCAAACTTAAGTGATTAGTTGAAGGAATTGGAGAAAAATGATGCTTATATCAGGTGGCAAGTTAATAAATATTTTTCTACAGTGTCGGAGAACAAACAAGGCATTATTAAATTATGCATCGCATCAATTTACTCCCCAAATCAATTAATCATTTTATCTTAAATATTTCCAACGTCTTCAGGAAAAAAATTCCTAGGACCTGAATATATGACTTTTGTCACAATGATTTGACTGATGATATTGGCACAACAATAACATGTCATTATCTCTTCTTTACAAATAACGAATTGAAGACATAGACATATTCTTATATCAATATACATGTATGCTTTTTCCCTGAGACTTTAGAGTCTTTCCAACATAACACATGTATTAGCTTCATTGCATGACAAAAATATCTCATGAGAATTTCGGGGGAAAATATATGTCCTGACCTATCAACTATGCAGAACACGAAACACACAGAAAAAGCGCTAGTGATGTATTGCTTTTGTTCCTGAATATATGAAATTCGTCTTACCTACAAATGTTTTATGTGAGACTGTTTTGCATTAACACTTTGTAATATGGTAGTCTACAAATGGCAATACTAGTCAGAGTGTCGCAAGTCTTTGTCTATGATCCGTTTTTATGATAGAATATCAGGACACATCCTTCGCATGTTTATCGGAGTATGAATTTATTGTTTAAGAAATAAACTAACTGGTTAATTGATTAAGTCACTCATTAATAACTTGAGTGGTCAAATCCATTCAGAAAATAATTCAGAATTAGTTGATAAATATAGAAGACAAAAATATTAAATTAAGCAAAGCTATTGGTTTTGGTCCAATGAAAGCCATACAAAGAAGGCTAATGATCCATTATGGCTTTCAATGGAGATAAAACTGATTGATATATGTTTTTCATTATTTATTCACAACTATTGTAACTCCTTCTTTATTTATATGTTGTTACTATACTTTTACAAGAAACCCTCGGTATAAACAATGAATTTAAAGTTAGAGAGTTTCCTTCTTTTATCATCATGCTGACAGCACTTTAGGCAAGTAAAAGCTGTTTGTACATGAAACACGAATTTAAACTGGCATCTTTTAACAGCCTCGTTATGTTATATTGCTAAATACGCAGGTGATCTCAAGGCCACCTAACATTTGATAGTTACAAATATGAGCATTGGAAAATAAGTCTTGTTTTCAATCACTTAATGACGATCACCTTAGTACGGAAGCGAATTAGTGTCACATTGACACTTATTATTTTTTTCTTTTTGACACTTTAATCTGTAACATTTATAGATTAATCTATAAAATTTACAGTTTTAACTGTAAAATTCACACTTTTCTCTGTAAATTTTACACTTTAATCTGTTAAATTCACATTTTTTTCTGTAAATTTTACACATTAATCTGTAAATTTTACAGATTTAACTGTAAAATTCACACTTTTTTCTGTAAATTTTACACTTTAATCTGTAAAATTTTCACCTTTTTTCTGTAAATTTTACAGTTTAAAGTGTAAAATTTACACTTTAATCTGTAAAATTCACACCTTTTTTTTTGTAAAATTCACACTTTTTTCTGTAAAATTTACACATTAATCTGTAAATTTTACAGATTAAACTGTAAAAAATCACACTTTTTTCTGTAAAATTCACACTTTTTTCTGTAAAACTTGTTTCTTTCTTTCTTTCCTGTATATATTATACATATATGTTGTATGTATTTGTTTTTATAAATATATTGATGTGTCGGTATATATTGTTGGTTTATTATAAGCTTATGCTATAAGTAAATATCAAGGGTATATGATGTAGGTATATATTGTAGGTATATGTTATAGATATATATTGTAGGTATATGTTGTAGGTATGTATTGTATGTATATATCATAGGTATATGTTGTAGGTTTTATATTGTAGGTATATGTTATAGATATATATGAGTATATATTGTAGGTATATATTGTAGGTATGTATTGTATGTATATATTGTAGGTATGTTTTTATGTATATATTGTAGGTATATGTTATAGATATATGTGAGTATATATTATAGGTATGTATTGTATGCATATATTATAGGTATATGTTGTAGGTATGTATTGTAGGTATATGTTGTAGGTATGTATTGTATGTATATATCATAGGTATATGTTATAGGCATATATTGTAGGTATATGTTATAGATATATATGGGTATATATTGTAGGTATGTATTGTATGTATATAGTGTAGGTATATGTTGTAGTATTATTGTATACGTACCCACTACATAAGGTAAAAAAAATGTTATTATGTATATGATGGGTTATCCTTTACAGTTAATATGGGGTATAATTTAGATGCCCGTCCATAAAAAACCAGGTGAACTGACAAAACGTCTTTAATTAAGAAAGAAAGAAAGAAGAAAGAAAGAAAGAAAGAAAGAAAGAAAGAAAGAAAGAAAGAAACCTCTAGTTGTGCTATTCTTATTATTTCTGTCGTATCGATAACAACCTTTTCGGCACGACGGTCATACCGATAAGGCTGCTTATCCGCACGACCGTCGTGCCGATAGACACAGCCATTATTTAAATCGATAGATTAATGTGAAATTTACAGATTAAACTGTAAATTTACAGAAAAAAAGTAGACTGTGAATATTTACAGAAAAAAAGTGTGAATTTTAAAGATTAAAGTGTAAAAATTTACAAATTTAAATTACTATAAAATTTACAGATTTTAATTGTAAATTTTTACAGAAAAAAAATAGATGAATTTTACAGATTAAAGTGTAAAATTTACAGTTAAAACTGTAAAATTTACAGAAAAAAGTGTGAATTTTACAGTTTAATCTGTAAAATTTACACATCAATCTGTAAATTTTACAGATTAAACTGTAAAATTTACAGTCAAAACTGTAATTTTTACCGAAAAAAGTGTGAATTACACACACACAAAGTGTGAATTTTACAGATTTAAGTGTAAAATTTACAGTTTAAACTGTAAAATTTACAGAAAAAAGTGTGAATTTTACAGATTAATGTGTAATTTTACAGAAAAAAAGTGTGAATTGTACAGTTTAAACTGTAAACTTTACAGATTAATCTGTAAATTTTACAGATTAAAGTGTCAAAAATAAAAAAATAATAAGTGTCAATGTGGCACTAATACGCTTCCGTACCTTAGAGGCATGTTGAAAATTTATATTAAGACGAGTATGTTTCATTCCGTCAGATTTAGTAATCTCTGTTTTTAATGCAATCAATGCTACATTCTCGTCAGCTTGAACATGCTAAGGAACGAACCTGCTAGCTCCCGCGTTTATGCTCCTATAACTGTTGCACATATATTATGGATGTAAGAATGGATCCTAGGTGTTTCATAGAGCAATCGATTTTTATTATTCAAAAACACATGACCTTTTTAAAACACAGAAATAATATGAAACACAACTACAGTTTATGTTACATCCTCAAAATGTATAGGTATTGCTATATAATGTATTTCCGTAATATGTAAAAAAAATTCGCTTCTTATATATTATTATCTGGGAAACCTGTAGTAATAATAAAATATAAAGCATTACACTCTTTATTTTTACAATCATACTGTTGCCAAGATATATTCACAGATTCTCTTCCAAAAGGTGGGTTCGTCAAGTGACGTCAAGATGTTGAAAGACATCAGGCTTAGCTGCACGTGACGTTCAATGTAGTGTCGTCTATATAAGAATTTTACGACTAGTGTTCTATCATTAATTTGTACTCTAAGTGGAGAAAACGTACGCCCAGGCGAGACATTAGAACTAAAACTGCCGACTTTAGGCTTATTTTGGGATAATCTTCTAAATGGAAGACATGTTTATTATTCTGCATTGTACATTTCATGATGTCGAAACGTTATATTCGATAATGGAAGACTGGTACGGTAATAATAGTCAAACAATGCTCAGACAATAATACCGAAAACACGTAATGCTGTATACATGTTACCAATAGAATTATTTATCTGTAACTTTATTATGGAGCCTTATTATTGTATTTTTGTTTATTTGTTTGTTTGTATGTTCTTTTTATTTTACGTACTAAAGACAATATTACAATGGTCAGCTAGATACACTGAACAGATATAGCGTTTCATTTCGCAACACCGGATCATTCAATATAAACGTGCTTTATGTATAGGATATAATTATTAAGACATTAATATAGGAAATAGGAGACCGAAGCGAGCGTAGCGAGCAAAGGCTTATAGTTTCTAGTGAAATGTCTTAAATTTAAATTATCTGAGTATCTGATTGGCCACATTTAGGATGACTTCTATATCTGTGTAAAGTGCCGTGCAGGAGGATTTAAGTACATTTTGAGAGATCTAATTTCTAGATCAAAACCGGTCGAATTTTTCCAAATTACATGATCATATTTCTTTCACAACTATTGAAGTAGACGATGTGTGTACATTTAGAAATTAGCTGGAAAGAAAAAAAAGGAATTTTGTCTACCCACCTACCCACTTCTAAAGACAAGGGTCGGGAGAGGGGAAACAAAGATTTTTTTAAAGGTGACTTAAACATAAGCTCTTACCAAATAATTTATAATAAACAAGAAATATCTTTAAAAAAGATATTCGGCGTAGGATGAAAGAAAAACGAGATTTTCATTCATGCATAAATATACTTTAATTAAGAAACTTATAAATGGAAATATATGCAAAACACATTTCAAAGACTCTAATGTTATGATAGGTTTTAAATAATTGTAAAAAAACATGTCTAATTTTGGTAGTGAACAATGATGAATGGCAGTGTTTTTAACAAGGTTTATTTTGCAAATAAGAAAATAGTGTACAACAACAGGAATGTAGCAAAAAAAGGTACAATTTTAAAATAATGTCTATATATATTCAAAACAAAATGTACAGTAAAGAATGACTAGACTATTATACAAAAGACACGACTGACCATTATCGTTAACAGGCTTACCTGCACCATAAAAAATTGTAAAATGATTAAAATCAGAATATGAAATGATTTGATATAACAAATATTTCAGAGTACCTCCAAATGTTCTTATTTAAAAGCAGTGTAATGTTATAAATTATCCTTTGAACTATAAAAAAATCTATGATAATCCGCTGCATAAAACCTAATTTAGTTCCAGGCTGATCATGTAATGAGCAGTTATCTGCTCGTTGTAGTTAAGACATACAATTTTTTCTTCACCTTTATTTTATTTCTTACTGACAAAAGCTTGTTCAGGTCTGATTTTATCAGTTGTAAACTGTATCAAAATAGTTTATACAGGCATATACATTAATGATCAGCACCTTAAAGCATAGATTCATTGATAAAGGAAGTTACAATAAACAAGATAGCCATGATGGCCCTGAATGACTCGCCTGGGTATCACGGCTACAATTTTATTTTCAATTTTTTTTAATATAAAAAATAGACAATAATTCTAGTATAACTTAAAAATATTTTACCCCTGATGCAGTGGTGCGAAATTTTATCACCTGAATTACATGGTTTCATCAATAAACTAAATACCTAAGATCTAGACGACATAGTTTCAAAAAAGAAGAATGTGAATGTTTATCCAGTATATGTCTATGTAAAATAACTGTCCCCTGGGTTGTGGCCGTTTATCTTTCGATATGTTCCATTAGACAATGCTACATGCCAAATATTTAAGCTGTAGCCTTTCTGGTGTTACAGAAGATTTTTTAAGTGATCCCATTTTAATCTGGAAAAATAAGTGACTTATTTTTTTTTAAATAGCCAGTGTATGTGTAATTTTTGAGAAGAGTATTTTAAGTGTTACCCATAGGCTATTCATTTAGACTATAATGCAAGTAAGCCTCGCCCACTAGCAGGCATGCCTTTTATATTTATGACACTAAATGTTAGAATAAAAGCTTAATAAAGAAGAACCTTTAATAAGCGTTTTGTTAGGACGCTAAAAACACAGCAAAACAAAAAATCACAACTATCAACATGTGGTAGGAAAGTAAAAGATGTGAATTAACCAGTCGCCAAAACTGGTATAACCATGCCCCGAATGTTTGTCGGAGGTAATTGTACATAAGAAATTAATAGAAACAAGATTCACATGCATTTGTTTGTCGGAGCCTTGTCCAACCTGCCATTAGCTAAACCAATACACATATTCAGTTTAAGGCGGTCTGGCGACTGGTCAATTGAAACACGGAATGTTTAAGGGTAACCTTAAAATAATAAAAAAAAACACTTTACCTTCTTACAAATATTAAATGTTGATTTCATAAAATTGTAAATTACTGTTCAATGGGGAATGTTGTTTCCTATTTGTATATTAAGAACTTATGCATTCTATGACAAAAGTAAGCAATTTTTGTTAACTTTCACCCAAGTATTATCATTGCCAAGTTTAATCAATTTTGGTCTAATGGATTCAGGAGATATGTTAGGGAAAAAAACAACAAATTACCACAATGGATAAATGGTTACAATAGCCTTCTTGAGGACATTGGGCTCAGATAAACCAAAACTGAACAAGAAATAATTGTTAAACACGATTTCACTGCCATGTTCTATCTCTATAAAATAAAGTGGTCCCATAAAAGATAAACAAAAACCATTGACTCTTATTAGTAAACAACGTCTTTTTCAAAGTCTTCCAGTCTTCTAGAACATTCCGAGGAAAAGCGCGCAAAAGACCGACGCACAACAAATTTAGTACGCTCAAGAAATAGTTCAGTATTTTTTCTATGAAATATACTTATTTATAGACGGTAATACAAAAAATTATATCTGTAAATAGGCTTGTTTGATATTTGTTCATATCATTATTGCATATGACAATTATGATATAAAAGCGTTATTAGTTGTTTTGGTTTTGGCGAATTAATTTTCAATGAGAGTATCTCGGCAGGCTGGAAGAATTCAATATATATAGTAATTAAGGGGTTTCATGCCATAACACGGTGGAATCTTTTTTGTTGTTTAAAATCATTTTCACAAAGTAGCATTCCTCAATTGATGGAAAAGGATTGTATTTAACTTACTGAAATCACTTTCATGTTTACATCAAAAAGAAAAGTAATAACACCAAGCTGAATGATATATACAAGCTGCACCCCTTACTTACAGTAATTTTATAGTCCATAACGATGCGTTAACCAATAACAGGAGTCCTTTTATTCAGCTTAGAATTATTTACCGCTGTTAGCGTACATTTGATTGGTTTAAAATGCGAGTTGAAATCGAAATTATACAGCTACGCCGAAAAAGTATGCAAATGTAATTACTCAATACTTGGTACAGACGTAGATATATAAATTAATTTTAAAGCAGACGACACATATGCTCATTGCCTAAGAATTTGATTTAACCTATATGTGTATAATTTGTCTATCAATACCCATCTACATGACGCATGGTCCTGTAATGCTACCATTCGTGATTGTAAAAAATGGGTGGTTTCCCCAACGCAGGCAAAAGTAAATCGAACGTTCTTGGATACTATATTTAGAGCTAAAAAGCTATTTTTAGATTTTCTATTTTCGTTTGAACACATTCTTTACTCACTTCACAGACTGAATATGGAACTGTTAAAGTCGCCACGTTGCGAAATGTGTCACGTGGTACCGCTTCGGGGAAACTGTATAATTCGCTGAAGTGGAGTTTACCAAAATAGCGTTTACCCATGCAATTTGACATACAATTGCCGAGTTTATTTGTAAGGAAACAAAGTCTTAACCAACAATAAATATTGCGAGTAGAAAAAAGAACTTTGTTTTAATTTAAACCGATCATCTGTGAACGAGCTGATTTAAGTAAAACAAGACCTTTCTTCATCTCTCGCATTTGTATAAGACAGGAATGATCGTGTTTTAATAATACTTCACACACTTGAACAGTCTTTTGGAAATAAAGCTCATAACTTGTTGTGCTATAGTTTCACTAAAAAGTTGCAGTGGTGTAGTGTAGAAAATATTTTTGACTTGACTATTTGGTTTACCGTCGCTTCGACAGTATTTCAGTCATAGCGACGTCCAGCTAATTACAGGTGGAGGAAGACCCCGAATGCACCCTGCCGGGTTTCAAACCCACGCGGTGAGGGGCTGAGTGAGTGTTAAAGTCAGCGACTCTCGGCCACGAAAATATTTTTTGAACAGAGACAAGAAAAACGTGTTTACATTTAAAACAGTAATATCTCCTTCGGGTAAACACAAATATTATGACTGGAAGACGAATTTACTATTTCCATCTTGTTATTCACCATAGCATGCAACATCGAACACGATGAAGCACACACTGCAATCTATAAATTAATTCACTGTTGACCTTGCTGGATATATTATGCGTAGACTGTAAAAACATGTGAAAAATCTCTGACAGATGTTTATCCATTATTAATCAGAATGCCAACAACCGATAAATAACCGCCAGTCTCTGCTTTAAAGTGCCCTTGAAAGGCATTGCAATAACATAGTGGCATTAACGGCTTAGACAGCGTAACGGATGATGGTATGTAAAGTGTATGGCGTAGAATTATTTACAAAACACATGACTGAACTGTTTTTGAATATAGGTTTTTTCTTAGTTGACTTAAACAAAAAGAAACCTGTCTCGAATAGTAATTTCCTTACCAAAGCATTTATCAGACATGGATTATGAAACGAAATCACCCAGTCACATTATCAGACAGGGTACCAAACATTCCTGGAACAGACATTTTAATGCTAAGCATATAGGACAAAGCTTCCAAGTAAACAATATGTCAAGGAACAGAACCAGCAACCTACTGCTCTCAAAAATAGCAATAGCGTTCAGCAATGCAATTCATCGTTCAAAATCTTTGTATATCTATTTATCAACTTTGCCTAGCGTGGACGAAACCGATATAATACACATACATATCTGTTTACAACAATACTTAGATTATTCATACGTAAAGTAACCATAATATTGTTCTAGTAGAATTGTAGGGACACTACCTATATAACAATATGTAGCTAGGATATAGTTGTTATATAGATCATATCAAGCTAATGATAAGAAACATATACTTGCATGAAAAAAAAAATGTGGAATGTGAAATTTGCTTTACGAGAATTGACCTTCATAGTAACGACATGAAAGTGATACCGATGCATAGTGTTATTACATATCAATAATGCATGTATTGGTACATTTTTACATACTAAAAACGTATAAAATGGTACTGGCTCGGCGCTCAACCACTGTGGTGTGTTCCTGGACTGCTGGAGTGGTTGACTCAGGGTCAGTATAATATTACTGGATGTGGTAAAAGTTATGTAGTCTTGTATTGTTTCTTCCGAGATGGATAACATTTAAGCATGTATACACTAAAGGCTAATGCATAAAAACGCACTTTCAAATCTTTTTGTTTTTAAATTAGCCGTGATATTGACATTTCCAGCACTTGCAAATCTGCTATCAAATAAATCTAGGCATCATAAAACTACTTATTTCATCGAAAGAAACTGTGTTAAGATTTATTAGCCGTAACCAAAAATGAGCCACTGAGGTATATTTAATTCGGAATCAAATTCTCCTACGAGGAAATCTAATTTCCAAAAGCTGAAAATGCCTATTAAATGGAAAATAAGATTAAACTTTTACACAAGTCTTGATGTAAGAACATCTAAGTTGTATTGGCCAATAGCATGGACTGTACGAGATGCATCAATATTTTTTTCTTTTAGCTTGGTTGATTTATATACTAGCCTGGTTTTACAAACAGTTTAAATCGAGAATATTTCATTTGAATTTTGAATTGTCTGGTATCAAAAGAAACGACAGAAGTCGAACACCCTAGTCTGACTATAGATATGCATTTTCCGAGTGGGTTAAACGTCTGGTCTGAAAATGTTTATACATACAGGAAAAAGGAGAGTACATTGAGGTATTCAACTAGACAAATTTGACAAGGTAATAGCGGTATTAAAATCCGAATTATCAGAACTTTCAGAATGTCCCTTGTTTGTGAACAACGAGAACAAATGTGATACACAGTATCACAGCGGGCCCACAAAAATATGTTAAGGTTATAACTTGTAAATGTATAGATGTTTTTTTGCGAAGCTTTCTGATGTTCTGCACGTCAAACACAAATGCCCTTTAACCAAACTAATTGGTGAAAAAAAATGCAAAAAAAGAAGAAAATCGTATTTAATATTTTTATAAAACTGTTACATCAACAATATGCAATAAGTATGTTTGAAATCATAGTAAAATATATACACAAACACAATAGGCATGCATGTTGTAATCCAGTAGTCCGACGCTCTACTAATTTCGTGTAAATATTTAATTATTTTTAAAAGTTTGATACTAAGATCAGAAAAAAATGGTATTTTCTGGTTCAAATTGATATAATACATTGTCTAAATAAAAGTTTGTATTATACATAAGCGTGCATATCAATTTTTTAAAAAAAAGCATACATTAAAGAATATATATCGTGTATATCGAATAATCGGTATTAAGTCTCCATGAAGATTGGCCTGTTGGCTTACAAAACTGAACGCCATCTTCATTAAAGCTTACACATCTCGCATATTCCTGCATGTGTTATGAATATCTTTGTCTTGTCATTTTACAAACGTATATATCAACATGTATAACGGTATATTGTAGTGATGAGATTATTAATATCGTTCACATTGTCATTCGGGTGGGCAATGTTATATTTCGGGCAAACGCCATTTATAATAGAATATAAAGCTCTATTGGTAGAGAAGTGGAAAAGTGATTCCAATGAGTGTCTACCTACTTCTACCTACTCTGAATCATTGTCAGTGTTCCTAATGCCTAGTTCTATGGCACAGACCAATTGGTCACGTCATATACTACTCAAAGTTTGCTAAGCCATCAAATATCATGTGTCACTCTGAAATTGAGGTGGCCATGACTTCTGCCATATTTGTCCATATCTCTTGAAATTTCACAACCATCCTTTATAAACCCACGCTTATGATTTAATGAAACATCTCAAAATATAAGATATTAATTGAAACATTGCACACATAATACATGACCATTGCAAAAGAATGGGCGCCGTTGTCCAGTGGTAACGTATCCGATTACGGATCCGAAGGTTGCGGGTTCGAACCCCGTTGGAGGCAAGAATTATTCATGACCTTCCCAGGCGCAAAGTGCTGGTGCAACCCAGGAACCGTCGAGAAGGGATTAGTATAAGTTGTAAGAACTTTTTTCCTAATCAACGTATAATAAATAAGTTTAAACTTAAACAAAAGAAAACCACCAATAAACCCTCTCTCTCTCACTCTCACTCTCTCTCTCTCTAAAAATGAACACGTCAAAATACACAGATACAATGTATTAACATAGGTATGTAGAATAACTAACAGGCATAATATGGTGTAATTAGAACGTGGAAAGTGTATACGAATAAAACAGTGTCTACAATATTTTATTTATATATGTGTTAAAATTCTCTATGGAGCATATGAACATTTTTGGAGAAAAAAACAAAAACATTTAATTAATTTAAAATGTATCTTTCCCTACAGAAGGTTTAAAACTATTATGTTTTATGTATTACTACTTTTAGAATGTATCAATGCGGCATATTACCAGTATAAGTAATTCAGTTATGCATCCAAATCAAAATATGTTAGCATCTGTGTAATTCGAATGACATAAACAAGTGAATTGATATTGAATGTTATTGTAAGTAATAGAAGTCTATGTTGAACATGGTTTGCCGTCTCTGATATACTTATTCTGCGAAGGACCTTTCTTAATATTTAACTCTTCAGGATCGGAATAGTCTCTGAAACAAAAAAAAAATATATATATATATATTCGCTTGAGATGCAAAAGAAAATGTGAGATCAGCTGTTTTATAATTCAACGTACATTTTGTGTAGTGTATTTATTTGGATAAATTAAAAGATAAATTGTATACGAAAAAAAAAAGATAACGAAAACCTGAGACCATTGTCGTCGTATTTAAGTTAAATATGTTTCTCCCCAAAGCATTTATATCTTACACCTAGCTTTAAAATTTTAAACTTAAACATTCTGGTACACTTGGAAATGATCATTATTTACAGTTTAAATGGTGTTTTTGCTGTTTTTAGCGATCAACTGTAATGGAAATAATTCCCTTTTTAAAATGCCCCCACAGGCGCCCTTCTGATTCAAGGGAATACAGGAGTTGAGGCAGGATATCAAAGTTATACCCTGTTGCTTCTACTGCAGCTTGCTAGGTGTGGGCAGGTACATAGCGCTGGATCAAGAGGACACTCCCTTCGTTTCTCTCGTTCTACAGCCGGGATATAAAGGACGGTCATCACCAAAGTGTATTCTTCAGTTGTCTTGGAAACGTACCTACATCGTTAGGAGAATATGTCCCGTGACCTTTGTGCCTAGTAGTCCGGTCTTTTCAATTCAATTGAATTCAATTCCATAGTTTATTGTTCTAGTAAAATGCATGTTATGACACAAGAACATAAATAAAATTGAACAAAGCAAATACATTGTCATTGTAGTGTTACACATGCAACATAATAGAGAACTGAGAAAAAGAAGGAAAAGAAAAGTGTAGAATTATTCATTAGAATATTGATACAGATTATAGTTTGCCTAGACGTTCCAGTTGTAAATAATGTGTGGTCATTGCTTAATTGGCCTGGTTATATTTAGAAATGTGTGTCAACACGTGCAAAAACACATGTGAGAGGTTGCGATTGTTTTGTCACATTTGATGCAAAAAAAGTGAAGATATATATGAACAAAAGTGTAGTGAAAGACAAAGTTGGAGGAATATAATCATCTAAAATGTGAAAGTTTCGGCTGGATTATTTGTTTATGATAAGTGACAGAAGGATTTTTATAGGATGATACTAAAAAAAGAATAGAGGGCTACACTTCGGAAACGTTCACATGTCCAGAAATATTGTTAGTACCGTACTGTAGATTTTGCTTTGTTTATAAAATCATTTATATCGCAGATAGCATCTGAGTTAAAAATATACAAGCAGTAATACAATCATTTGCCAACACATTTTTTCTGAGAAAGAATTAGATCTATACAATTTGATTTAAGCATACTTGAAAATCAAAAAAATTTAAAAAATTTTTAATCTATTTAAGTTAAAACAATAAGAAATTTGAGCACACACTTTCATAATTATGAATTTTGGATATACATCTTTTTTGTCTCTTGAAGAATATTTTTTATAAATAAATTTAGACAGGTTATTAAGGGTTTTACAGGATTCACTTGACATTAGATTAGTAAATTTGTCATGCTTGGGTGTTTGTGGTGTATTTTTTAATAAAATCCCTATGTTGTTTAATAGGGACATTTTAACAGCATATGCATTTCATCTCCCTAGTCATTGGTGCTACATAGAGTACACTTTCTTCGTGCGTATTCAGTATTATTCCATCTCCCTGATTCAATTGGAAGAAAATGATTTCCTTTTCTGAATTTTAATATATTGATATATGCTGGTTTTCTCACTTTCATGAGATATTTGCTAATTTCGAAACTGTCTTTAATTAAAGTGTAGTTAATGCCTTTATTTGACTCTTAGTTGAAGCATGCCAGTTTTGCATGTACTGATCTATGAGTGATTGTTTAACTTTTACAAGAATATTATTGCATGGTAAATATGATTGATTTAGCCAAAAATCATACATACCGCATGAGGTTAGTATTGATTTTATATGATAAACCATTTTGAATTAAAATTTGGATGTTTAGCAAGTATTTGTAAACTTTATATGATAACTTTGTTTGGTTTCCACTAACTAGCCTATTCCAATATCCAATCATTCTACATTTAACAGTAATTTCAAGAGGGTATCTTCCTTTTTTCAGCATAAATCAAATAACTGGGGGTACTTTTTTTTCAGATGCAACATTTTCTTTATAAATTCACAATGTATTTGTTCAAGGAGTTTAATATCTTCGTAGCCCCACGGTTCCGTTGAGTATGTAAGAATTGGTAATGTTGTATTATCAAATAGTTTAAATGCTAGGTCAAGAGGTAGGTTAAGATTAAATATTCTTTTATAGAGAAGATGCATAGCTTTACGTGCTTGTTGTGCGAGGTATTTCCTGTAAGTAATGAAGCTGCCATTTCCAGTGAAGTAGGTACCTAGGTATTTGTAAGAATTGACTTTTTCTATTTCTTTATTATCTATTTTTATATAGATGCATTTCTTGGCTTAGAACAAGATACCATAACTTTTTTTTTTCAATATTGATGTTTAATTTCCATTTTTTGCAGTATGAAGCAAAAATATTAATACCATCCTGTAATTCATGTAGGTCATCTGAAATTAGTATGGTATCATCTGCATTAAGTAATAGTAATATTTAGAGATAAAGAGATGGGTCAATATCGGGATCATTCAAATTGTTTCCTTTATTATTAAGACTACAAAGATATTCTTCTAAATCATTTAAGAATAATGAAAACAAAACAGGCGATAGATTTTCGCCTTGCTCGACCCCGCAATTGCATCCAAAGAATTCTGATTTTTCACCATTATTTGAAACACAGGATTTGATATTTTGGTACATACTTCTTACTATTCTAAAGAAATGACCATTTACATTTTGTTTAAGAAGTTATGCCACAAGCCAAAATGCCAAACTGAATCAAATGCTTTTGAAAAGTCAATAAAAACACAGTATAGTCTTTTGTTATAATGTTTCAAAATTTCAATAATACTATTAAGGGTGAATATATAATCTTTTGTTGAGTGATTTTTCCTAAATCCTGCCTGATTTTCAGATAAAATGTTATCCTGTACCAGGAATGTATTAAGTCTACAATTTAAAATGCTGGTAAATAGTTTACTTATGCAACTCAATAAAGTTATAGGTCTATAATTTCCAGGGTCTCTAGGATCACCCTTAGATTTATAAATTGGAATAATAATTCCTTCACTCCATGTGGTTGGTATATATTCTGAGTCAAAAAGTAGGTTAAATAAAGATACATATAAAGGTAACATTTTTTCTTTTGGGTATTTGATGTATTCATTCAAAACTAAGTCAATACCTGGTGATTTATTGTTTTTCAGTGAGTTTATACATTTTAGTACCTCCTCATTTGTAATGGGAGAGTTTATTGTATTCATCTATCAGATTAAGGTCCAGATTAGGGTCAGTTAGTGTCTGACTGTCATTTTCATTGTGATCACTGTTATTACTAGCAGTTTTGAAGTGGCTGAATAAAGATTCAAGTGATGGAGCTTTCTCTGAAGTTTTAATTGAATTTATCTGTTTTACAAATTTCCAGTAATCTTTAGGATTTTTACTTTGCATTTTTCTAAGTTTTATTTCCTGTTGTTTATTGAAGTTATTTATGCTTTTGTTCATAGTTTTCTTGTAATGTTTGCCTGTTTTTTTTTTTTTAATTTGGGAAGTAACTATATCTTTTTCGTGCTTTATCATTTGCTTTTTTTGCTTCTCTACAATCTTTGTTGTACCATGGTTTCGCTTTTCTTCTATGGTATTTCATTTTATGTTTTTTAGGGAAGGTGTCTTCAGCACTTTCTATTGAAATGGATGTTAGTTTGTGTGTAATGCCATCAATAGAGCTTATGGTCTGAGATGTTTGTCTGGATCGTTCTACTTCAAGGATAAGGTCATTTATTTTGCTGTCTGACAGATTATTATGAAATGTTAATGATTTGTTATTGTCCCATATTGGTCTATACAATTAATTGGTAATAGAACTGTTAGTATCAGTCACAATAATGGAAGACAAAGTGATACAACTATCTAAAAGTGAGTGACCATCACTAAACAAAGAGTCTAGTTCAACAATTTTGAAATCTTTGATTGTTGAGAAACCAATTGCACTGGATATCATATAATCAATTACAGATATATTTTTGAATGTCATTTTACCGAGAGTTTTGTCTTCCATTTATTATCACTAAATCATTATTTTTGCACATGCTTATCATCTTATAGCCATGGTGTTTTTCTTGGTATCTTGAGATACACGTGTGAGTGCTATGCCATTTTGTATAAACATGATTTCTGGCTCAAAAGAGATCTGTCATGCTTGTCAATACCAAGGTAATCATCATCAAAATCTTCTTCTGAAAAATCAGGCAGTCTAGTAGTTTGAGCATTAAAGTCTCCATAAAGAAAAACTTTATCATACTTAAAAGTGATTCTCAAAAATTTCAAAAGTATCATGATTATAAAATCTAGAGTGCATTGGAGTAATATATACTACACCGATTATGATAGTGTCATTATCAGGAGTTGTTATTTAATTCAAAAATATAGTCTGTTTCAGACTCTATAATTTCAATAAACTTAATATTTTTTTCTTATGAATGCTCCTAACCTCCTGATTTACGAATATATTTACTTTTTCGAGGGACATTAATGAGCTCATAACCATCAATAGTAACTACATCATTTGTTTCTAGTTTTGTCTCATTGACAAGGAATAAGTCATATTGCTGAACAAGTGCACACAGATCTGGATATTGGCATCCACGTTTCAGTCCACATATATTAAGGGAGCCTACTTTCAGCTCTTAAATAGAATTTTTATTCCGGACAGATTCATCTTTGTTTTGTTGGGCTGTGTGTTCAGTCTGTGGGTTATTCCCAATGTTCAGGGCATGTTCCCCTGCCCTTTATTTGATTGTATCAGGTTTCTGTGATTTTTTATGATGGGCCTCCAGTTGCGACATAGACTGACTGTAGGTGTCATGTAGTGGTTCATTCCACCACCACCAGTTTCCGATTCATCATCACTGTCACTGTCACTGCTGGAGTCTAAGGACTGAAACCCACTAACCACGTCCTCCATTGGTGCTGGTTTGGCATAGTGTGTTGAATCTGGGAGTTTATCTTCATTGTGGTGGGTTGTACTTGATGAGCTTGGTTTTCCGGGTCTAGGATTCATCACTTGTGCCCAGTCAGAGAATTCATCTCGCACGATTTTACCATGAACTATCAATTTCGCAGGATATGCAATAAATACAGTACGCGGTGGATTTGTTGCTTTTGCGGATTTGTATGTGGACCACACCCCTTCCTAGCTTCAACGATAGGCGCATGAAAATCTCTGTTAATACCTTACGGCTCCTTGCCTTTTAATTTATTTGCATTTGCAAGGATAGATTGGACGTCAGCATCATTTTGAAACAGACTATGATTGGCCTTGGTCCAGCCACTTTACGTCCGAGACGATGCGCACGTCGTATTGCAATACTATCAGCTGATTTAAGTTCAAGGTCATCTGTCAAAAGTTTGTGAATCAATTAGGCACAGTGCTCCCCCTTATGATTTTAGTCTGCGACTTCTTGCTTCTAAATCAATGCTTTTATACTCAAGCTTCTTAAGACGAGCGTTATTTGAACTTGTTTCTTCAGAATTTTAGAGATCTTCTTTTCCACATGGTTCAGGCGAGAATCCTATTTGTTGACATTCGTTAGCATGGAAAATAGAGTGACTAGTTTATCATCTGTATCTAACTTTTTAAAGTCTTCTGTGGTCTTAGGGGTTAGTGAACTACTAGAGTGGCTGTTGGGGCTTTTGTTCATGGGTGTTGACATACCTCCGGTCGAGCGTCTCCTTCTCTTTTTCTTTTGTTTTGGAGTACTCCAACCTCCTTGGTCTGATAAGCAGCTACCATATTGGTCAGTGTCCTGGCCGTCTGACCTCTGCTGGTTTGTTTCTTTTGCACTAGCTTTCAGAGTTTTCTTCCGCCCAGAAGTTGATTTTGACGCTTCCATAGATACTACAGACATATTTTGGTATCAACAACCAGAGAAAAATGAGACTTTAGACCAGCATTTTACGAAAAGAAACGAGGGCTGTTTTTCTTTGTGTAACCACTTCATGACGTCACCGTATTTCCAACGTTCAGATGTGAGAAGTATATACCTGTATCAAAAATAATTGCCCTAAAAGTATCAATGTTGTCAGGGGACTATCTTTTCTCAAAAACATAAAATTAACTAAGGGTAAAAATTACCTAATATTTCCGGGAAAAAAATCAAAAATACTTCACACAAATATAACAATCATAAACAGCAAACCTTAAATCGTAGAAAAGCTAATGTGATTTATACGTAATTTACACGAATATTGACGAATGTCAGTCTTTGGTACAATAAATTCGGTGTGATTGCATGCTTTGACCGACAAGATATTTACCATATGTTTACCTCGATTATTATCTTTTATCTGTATAAATGTTTTTATAAGTATACTTGGCTTTGTAAATATTGAAGCACATGCTATAAATTAAATATTTTTCCCGCGACTTCCGTTTCTAATAGTCTAATAGTCCATGAAGGTTTTAAATCGGCCATTAATGTCTGAGTGCATGATAAGTAAATAAATAATAATAATGTAAAAAAAGTATTTTGTCCTCAGCTTCAATAATATTTTTTATTTCTATCGTTTTTTACTCTGTTTACCTTTGAAATCTTTTATCATAGAATGTTTGTTTTTCGTGATGCAAGTACGCTTATTACTAAAAATACATACATGCAGCACTGAGCTGTTATTTAGGTGTTAATAAAACATGTACAGGCAAAGATTGAACTTAAGCTTTGAATAATTCCTCCCTCGTAACATCGCGTTATTGCCTCTTCTCTTGTAATGCCAAATTTAAGAACACTATATATGTGTTACTCCATTACAGTAATTTCCTGTGTTTCCAGATAGATTCACTTTATGTCAAAGAAATCTTGTCGGTGTGAATTTAAGGGCGACTGTCACTTAGAAACGAGGAAAAGCCAAGGGAACGATTTAGATAATGTTGAATCTGTAATGAGACTATCAAATTAAACGTGTATTATAGACACTGGAAGATAATAAGTTAATAACAATATAAACTACATTTTGAAACCTAACCAAGTTCAAAACCATTCCATAATATGACCAAGTATATCTTTGTATTCTCCATACGGCATTATAGTCTGTTTTACTTAGTCTTCGTTCACATTTTGACATATATATCGCATAGAGAGAGCCATGAGATTTTTATATGAAGAGAATATGACTGTATGATGCTTACGTGATCTAAAATCATTATTGTTGGAGCTTGTTACGGTGGCAACCAATTACGCATGTTATCCGATATCCGTCGAAACTGATTCTTAACCGCACTTGAAACAACTATCAAATAAACGGGAGGCGGTTCCATACTGCGACGTTAAAGGCAAAGCTGTATGACGTACGTTACAAACGGTAGACATGTTTTCTTTTATTTTTTGAATTTTATGAAATTTTCGAAGCGCTCCGCTTCATGCCACTTGTGATAAATTCCATAAAATTTAAAATATTAACCAAAAGGAATATTTTAATTCCTGCGTTGAAAGTCATAATAACACTGTTTATATGCTAAAGCGACCTCTCATTGATATAGGTACGAAGCAAAAGTTTTTTATCATGAAAACTATATTTAAATATGCGTGCAATGACATCACTTGCATAGTAGTTCTATATATAGTTCTATATATTTACTCAAATGTATGAAAATTTCCAATTTAAAATTTTGGCCTTTAAAATTTTTTTAGTTTTTTTACTTCCGGTTTAATCTACCAATCAATCACTGACGATAGCTGTTAAAACGGTGTAAAATTCCAATACAAGTATATTTTATATACTGGATTTGTCAACATCATGTATATACTATTTAAACTTACTTTTTTTTTCTTACTATTTTTTTTTTTTTTTTTTTGCTATGTCCATATAAAACATTTTGAAGGAAAGCCTGGCCGCCACGCAGACATTAAACGCCTTCACATGTGCTGTTTACATGTCAAACATTTATCAAATAGGTAACACTTTCGTTTTTTTTATCGTGCATAACATACCATACTGCGGAAGCTTTGATTTCCTTCTGATATCCTCTATAAACGTGCGATGTTCCAGTAGTGTCGAATCTGTATCATGGAACGCTTGGCTGTCTGAAATGAATGACGGTTTTACGGAATCTGTATCATGGAACGCTTGGCTGTCTGAAATGAATGACGGTTTTACGGCATCTGTATCATGGAACGCTTGGCTGTCTGAAATGAATGACGGTTTTACGGCATCTGTATCATGGAACGCTTGGCTGTCTGAAATGAATGACGGTTTTACGGAATCTGTATCATGGAACGCTTGGCTGTCTGAAATGAATGACCGTTTTACGGAATCTGTATCATGGAACGCTTGGCTGTCTGAAATGAATGACGGTTTTACGGAATCTGTATCATGGAACGCTTGGCTGTCTGAAATGAATGACGGTTTTACGGCATCTGTATCATGGAACGCTTGGCTGTCTGAAATGAATGACGGTTTTACGGAATCTGTATCATGGAACGCATGGCTGTCTGAAATGAATGACGGTTTTACGGAATCTGTATCATGGAACGCTTGGCTGTCTGAAATGAAATGTAGGGTATACGTCCCTTACTTTTCATTCATGTACAAGGAGAAGAACGCATTTGAAACCATTTTCTTGTAATAGAACATTTAAATTTTATTTTTAAGTTTAATATTAAAAAACACTTTTTCCGTATACAAACATAATTAGATTCGAATAACACCAAAAATCTTAAAACCCGGTTGGACATATTTCATCATTCTTCGTTACAAGAGCAACGACTAATACAATGTCAATCATTCTTATAAATCATTATTCCTTTATTCTTGTTTCATATAACACAATTATGCAAAATGTTCATACATCACAAAAAAGTAAGTCAATCTGTGAAATTGCATGTGAGTGAACAAGAGAAAGAAGGATAGATGAATGTAAAACACATGTACATGTATGTGAGAGTGAGGGAGAGCGAGCGAGGTTGAGTAAAAGTAAACACTTTGGTTAGAAAGGTATAGATGCACACATTGAATATTGTTGAATGTTACATGTATACCCTTTTAAACAAGTTGTATAAAAAAAGATAAAAAAGAAATTAAACTTACATTGTAACACAAGTTTACATAATTCGAAAATATTATGTCAATTGTATCATGAAATTAGAATACACGGTGACTAGACTGTTACCATACTCAAAATAACATTGCCTCTGAAATACCATGTGTTCACGTTCACCACGGAGTCGTGCAGACATCGATACAAAACAAAATGAAAGTCGTATGATAGATATCATAATTGAAGAAGACAGACATTATTTAAAAATTTTAAAAATCTCCAGATAGACATAAAACCAGCAAATAATTGTGTGCAATGTTACATATTGAACATATATATCTTTGTTTACCTCTGCTTAGGGAAAATGCGCAACTGTTCTTGCCTTCTAAGAGACAGATGTTTACATTTATAACAATCCTTGCAAGATTCTCTGTAGAATAATTAAATGAAAATACATTGTCCTTTCCTCTATATCACCGTAGAAGAGGTAAATCTGCCCCAAGAGATACACATTTTCTGATTTACATAGCGGTATTTATCTTATTACACTGAAAGACAATGCCATCTTCAAGAAGTATAGATCAATGTTTCGTTCATATTATGTGAAAGAAGATTCTCCAAATAATGTGAATTTGAACAGACTGTATTATATCTAATGATAAATATATATCCATTTCTATTTTGTATAAAGAGTACTGTATACATCGGATAAATTTGGTTATTTTATCGGTTTAAGTCGGATGCGCGGAATAAATACACCATCTTATAACTTTATAAACTATAGAACAGCAATTGTTTTCCTGCATGAGCTTAACCGTGCGGAACAATGAGGATGAGACTGTCGAAACGTGCTGTTTTAAGCCATGAAATAAAGACCACAGTGGATAAACGAAATCACTATACCAAGTCTTGCAAGCCTATACAATTCAGTGTACATACCCTGTCTTGCGATTACAAGCACTTACTACTTCCGATCGCTGCACTTTTCTTGGGAGCCTATATATTTAAACTTGTACATATCTTGCGAAAACAGGAAGTAGACTCGTTTAACCACTGTGAAGACTGTTATAAAAAGTATTCAGTATACTTCAGTTACACAGACCTGTAAAAATTGGTTAGGTTATAGTGATTTTATATTAGCAAGTTTTAATACCAAATTGTATTCTTTTCAAAGTACTTGAATAAATGTTTGGCGAAAACAGTGTACCCTTATGTATACAATTTACAATATCTTAATAAATAGGGAAAATGTATGAACTACGTTTATAGAAAAAAACTTTTTACTATCTGGAAGAGCTGATTTTTGACACCCGATCTAAGGGATGTTATAACACATTTAAACATATACGTAAATCGAACTTCTTGCTTGAATCTACTAAGCAGGTCATTGTGTAAATCCATGTTTGGAGTAATTTTAGCCGCCTCTACAGAGTTAAGGCTTGGTTACATTTGTGAAGAGTTTTGTGCGTTTCGCTTGGTGGGGGGAGGGGAGAGAGAGAGAGAGAGAGAGAATCATATTACCGAAAACAAACAAAGTGCATGTCGGTCTTAATATTGAAGGTAAGTAAGCAAATCAAGAATGAGAGAGTGTTCTTTAGCTATGTTTTAGCGTTCTCGTAAAACATCAATTTGCAAATTTGCAACTAAAGCTTTTCTTCGCACGCAAAACCTACTCCTTAATTAAATTCGTACGATTTAGATCGGCATTTCATGTTTTTTTTTGTTTGTTTTTTTGTTTGTTTTTTTTTTGTTGTTTTTAAAAAAAGATACAGTATCAATTGCAATTAAAGGAAATTCCGAGATTCCGAGTACATGTAGATGCACCCGGGTAGAACTACCGACAAACCTCAAGCTAGCTAGAAGCCTAACCGTTAAATTGAATCAGTACATAAACTATTAGGTAATCGGGTTAGAAATATAGAATAAGAAAATAAAGTATCTTTTCGAGAATAAGCTATCAATATAGAGAGAACAACACACGCCAAAACAAACTTTATATGTTTTTCTTGTAACACTGATGAATCGGAATATCTTTTTGCATTTTATTTGAATACATTTAGCCATTTTACTATACAGATGGACAAACTTAAAAATGTAAAAACATAATGTCCACAGTGTTTAAATTTAATCAGTAAAAATTCACGAAACATGTAATTTAATATTGAAAAGAAAAAAGAATAAAAGTGACTACATATTATTTCATTACAGATGTTTGACTTTAATATGAATATCTTCCTTATATACCTTGAATCAAATATTTGATAAACATTGATCGTAACGTACATAAATATACCATAAAGATGTTTGTACTTAGTTTTGGAATAATATTATAATTTTGAATTCTTCACATTTCGAATGTTCAATCCCTTGTCAGCACACTTATGCTTCTGTTTTGTATTTAGGACTATTACTACTATTGTTTACGCAGAAAAGAACAAGTGATCGATGGACGGCGGGTTCACAACGATTTCATTACATGTATTGATGATTACTGAAGGTATTACACTGAAATAAAATAAATGTCGTTGTTAAATACTAGTACTTAATTACATCTAATAAACATTGCATTCTCGAAAAGAGATATATCAAAATAGTTCTTCTTAGAGGACGCATCGACGGGAAAGAAAACAGAAATACAACAGTAATGAATGTTAACTTACATTTATCAGTCGTATCCCACGAGATCTGCAATTGCAATAATATTCCGTATTTCGCCAGGAACTTGTATCAACTTTAGATTTCTCATGTCCCAGCTTCCTTCTTTTACAGATTGTTATGCCTTTTCTGTAGAAATAGTTATGAGTTTTATCACATTATTGTAGAGATAATTTAGTTCACGTGATTCGTTCCTACAAGTCTAATGCCATGGAAGGGATACACATTTGGCAATTCGGAGATATCTTGTAAACTTTCAATAGTTGACCATCCAATTAGAGAAATTACCTCTATCCTTATGGGAAATCTGCTAAATTTAATAGTTATTTTCCTGTCAATGGAGTATATCCATTACACATTCCTTAATGTACCAGATGTGTAATTTAACAAACTAAATTACCGCTTGAATATTAAACTGTTATTATATAAATTGTCGCTATCACTGAAATGGTATTATAAACATACGTATCTTACCTATATCAGCATATCAAAAATTGCGTATTGATATATTGCATATACAAGAATATAAAAAATGGAAGATTTGACTAAAAGATAAATGAATATTTCTAGGAAGGGATGCATTGTGAAGATAAATGTATTCTACTTGAGCTTATAAAAAAGAAAAGTATGCATGTATGTCAAGTTCATCTGACATCCATGGTCCGATAGTAATATAGTTTTTCTAAGCTCGAAAAATGGAATACCGAAAAAAACATGTCAGTTTCTAACTTTCTTCCTTCTATTTTTAATGCAAAATACAAGTTTCTTCTAAATAGTCTTGTATGTGAGCCGCCAGTAAGTTTTACGTCGTTAAGGCATTTCTTTTCTTCTTCCAAGGGGCCAAAGGATGAAAAATTCAATCCCCATGAAACCGCCAGGGTTTTGTAACAAACCACGGTTCTATCCGTCATTTAGCAAGTAAGCTTTAAAGATACTATATTCATCAATTTTCTTCTAAAAGCAGTTTGCTTAAAACATCGCAAGATTTCTCTGATAGCACCTCTTACATCGAATGAATTTGACCAACCACAAGACTGGATATCTCTTATCTGATGTCGATGCTTTAAATATGCTAAACATTTTAAGATAAGTATAGGACGGACTAAACTTGAAAGATAGTGTATGTAGCAAATGACGTTGGTACTGCAGCATATATTTTCCAAAGGTAGACCGAATTTCGATTTATATGTTTAATTATTTTGACGTTTGACACTTTTTTTCTTCACTTTTCCTTTAACGACATATAGTTATTCACAAGTACAGTACTGGACACAAACAATTGAGATGGTTCTCACTTAAAGTTTTGCGATTAAACAATAAGAAGACCATGGTGGTTCTAGGACGTTTACAAGAGTACCATGGGCCTAATTAAAACAACCCATATCTAGTTACTATGAACCAAACATGTACACAAAACAAAACAAAATATTTTCGTGAATTGTGTGAATTATTTCTGTGAAAGTATTTGAAAGCTCTGCAATGATAAACAAATAAATTAATGTAGTGTTATTAAGAATAACAAAAACAAACGTGACATGAAATGACATTATCTGATCATTTTGCCAGTTTATTCCATGTTATGAAACTCACTGGAATTAAAAGTGTGTAATTATTATTTAACTAATGCCACAGAAACTGGAAACAAGTATTTCTTTTTCAGAGGATATGTTCGTGACTAAATGTATTTCTCAAAATTGCATCTTGACTGTTTTTATACCCCCGAAACAAAGTTTGGGGGGGGTATATAGGAGTCCCCCGGTGGTCGGTCGGTCGGTCGGTTGGTCGGTCGGTCGGTCGGTCCAGCGGTCCGTTGCATTTTCCTTGTCCGGAGCATAACTTGAAAACCACAAGTTGGAATTCAATACAACTTCATGCAATGATCAAGCACATGGAGAGGAAGTGCAGTGCACAAGAACCGTAACTCCATCTTGACTTATTACAGAGTTATTGCCCGTTGTCACTTTTCCTTGTCCAGAGTATAACTTGTAAACTACTGGTTGGATTTCAAAACAATTTAATACAATGGTCAACCACAATATGAGGAAGTGCAGTGCACAAGAACCATAACTCACTCTAGAGTAATTACAGAGTTATTTCCCTTTGTTACTTTTCCTTGTTTTTCTTGTCCTGAACATAACTCGAATATTATACATGGTATAACTTTAAATGTAAACAGATGGCGACTAGGAGAAGTGCAGTGTCCAAGAACTGTAACCTTATATTTTTAAACTACTGTGACAAACAACCATTATTGACTCTCTATCAACTTTAAATAAAAACTTTACTTACTTATTACTATCACAACCTATGTAGCTCTATAGAACACTGTGCACTGTCATAGTGTTGGTCACATGGGTACCTTAACTCCTGCCTATCTTATGTTTAAACTATTGAAAAAAAGCGAAACATCTGTTTCGATTTGATCATGTTGGTTCTCTTTCACGTTCGTTTTCTCTCGTACATGGTAAATAAAGTAAATGAATAGTTTACTGTTATGTAAAATATCCACGATATCCATTAAAATTTCCAATTCGGAAAGAATCAACAACTATTTATATTTATTCATAAAAGTATGACGTTGCTGTTATTGCTGACTTGGATCATTTAGAATTCTACGAAGGTGACGTGACATTAAAACTATTATTGTTAAATAATAAATAAAACAGTGTTATTTTAAATACTTATACTGTTTTTGTGTTATTTTCTTTTCGTTAGTTGTGTTCCTTGTTGATTATTCTATTGAAACTTGTACAGTATATTTAAATATCTATAAATGGACAGAAATGATAATAAGGAGAGCTGTCTTCATGATATCAGTATCACCTTGCTTTCCCTTTTCTCTTTATTTCTGTCCACTTACACGATATAAAATTTTCATTAGAATAATTCATCTTCATTACCTACACATGATGACATTCATTAGTATGATGTAATATTACTCAGTCTTTAGCGCTGTATCTCTTAATAGAAAGGGGCGACATTTCTTATATCATTGTATAAACTGGTACATTACGATGATTGCTGAAGACAGTTTAATTCGGTATCCAGGGTACATGGCAAGGTCAACCGTGGGTTATTTTCTAGGTCTGTCTTTC
>CM037783.1:67672255-67722255 GCA_021229015.1 Solen grandis | reverse complement strand
TGCCTGTATGATAAAAAAAAATCTTGAGTAAATTCATGCTTTTTATTTAATCATATATATTTTAAATAGATTGAGAAACAAGTTCAAACTTAACTCTCTACATTACATCAGTACTCGCTCAAAATGTGCATGCAAATGAAAAGTCATGAAAGTTACCACCTTCTCCCAGGAATCAATTAAGATACATTTTTTTTTCCAATTTCAACTTATCTCTTTCCATTCTGCTACCTAGAAACTTAACACCATAACTTAAACTTAAGTAAAGACTTTACTTACACTAATTGTGTGACCAGATGAACAATTACCAAATTTTCATCTGCTCCAAGGAATCGAACTTGGGACCTTATGTTTGCAAGGCAGATGCTATACCTGACACCTAAGGACTAAACTGTGAGTATATTCATATTACAGTATTGAGATGATAAAAATGCAGGCTATCTGCAGCAGTAAGCATTGCCTTTTTTTGTACAGGACAGAAAAGTTCTTTTTCCTCCTTTTCTTTCCTGTTTGACTCTAAAATGATGTCATATTATATCTGAAAAACCCTTCAGATCATGTGATATTTACTAAATAAAGTTACTCCCGGAAATGCCTGATTTGTCATAATCTAACACCATGAATAGTGGAGGTATATGTCGATGTTTGCCAAAACTTATTACAGTTCTAAAACCTTAAAACACATGCTTTTATGGATTTTAAATGGTCCTGACACTTTGTACAATCACTCAGTCTTAGCAGACTTCATTATTGAAGAATCCATCCATCCATCTGACTATCAGATAAAGTGTGTGGTAATTGGTATGGTGGGGATGAAGTACTCGTACAAATATAAATATCCAGATATGTCAAGGTCTCACATAATCAGAAACTAATAAATAATGATGTGTAATAATCATCAACAGGCAAACAAGAACGAATACA
Organism: Solen grandis; assembly: GCA_021229015.1. NCBI lineage: Eukaryota > Metazoa > Mollusca > Bivalvia > Adapedonta > Solenidae > Solen > Solen grandis. The sequence goes on along the minus strand of CM037783.1, from coordinate 67,721,334 downwards.
AACGGATTGTCATTTCAATGGATAATTAAAAAAAATCTTATGTAAAATAGTATGTTACAAATGGGCAACTGTGATAAAGAACACCAAAATAGAGGTCAATTTGCAACACATTTTCATGCATTACAGACCGACTATTACTGTTGGATGCTCCTATATATACGATTTTTACGATCTAGTCCCAAAATCAAACTGTATATAAATCATATGTAATTTGAACCCAAATGCAAATGTTTACCTAGAACATTTATCATTTTCCATCAATTGGTAGCTTCATATATTCACATAAATCATTAAAACACAAATAATTTCAATATGAAATCTTGTAAGTATGTAGTGGTGGCAAAGGTCTCGAAATCAGTTTCAAACATATGACTGGTCAACTGGAACAACATTATGGCTCTTTTTGGATACTTATAATTAAGATTAGATATATGTATAACATTAGCATATTCTGTCATTAATGCGCTTCAAATTTAACTAAATTGCAAATCTTCAGATGCTATAGTTTTAAGCCTAATAATGTGCAATGTTATAAAAAGTTTTATATTGATAACAAAATGACGGTAGTCGATATTCCTCCAAAAGCAATATAACACAATGTGCGATACACTGATATGTTAATTGATGTATATTCTGTACTTGTTGACGACAACATTACTATAATGTATAAATGAGCATGGTTATATATATCCTGTAACTCAGGGACAAATTCAATAATGGAGGGGTTGGTTACAGTAACTGTCACAGACTCACATTAACCTACTACTAACGTGTGTTAACGCTGCCGAGTAGCTTTCGCCCTGTTTGTGAAGGGTACTGGGTTGGAATCCTAGTCAGGCTGCACATTATTCTCACCCTGTGACACGTGGAATTCATTCATATCAGGTAAAGTGTTAATTATAGTGTCACCCCTGTTGAAAGGGCCAGCCAGTTTTGACTTATGAGACACCTCTTTCCTGCTTTCACAAGTACCTCCCCGGTTTCCTCCTATATGCCAAGCACTAGGTAGAAAACCAACCAGTAACCATTATTTAACTAACTGGCAGCTCACCAACCAGCCATATAAGACCTGATTCCCCTGCCATTGGGAAAATTATTTCATTTGTATCCCTGATCAGTTATGCAAAATTTAATACATATACCCATTTTTTTACCTCTTCAACATCAGTGTTTGTATGTATAAGTACTATTTATTATTCCACATACACCAAATGTTAATGCATTATTAAAATGTACAATTTTTGCAAAAAAAATTGCAAATTAGACAGGTTAAACAAACAGTCCAAATATTGTATTTACCTACTTAAAAACCCTTTGCCTGCATTAATAAACTACATGTATATAATAACTATAACATATTAACTCAGGAGAAAGTTAAAAATAGATGGAGAGGGTAAGTTAAATCTTAAATGGTAAGAAAATGCTCATACAATATTTTGTCATTTCGTTTTGTGTTTGTACAAGTGCTAATTGTATCAACATTAACCATGACCTTAAATCTATAATCAGTAAAATAATGCAAAGACATAGCCATTAAACAAACATCAAATCTCACTAAAGCACATTCCATGCATATTGTTCAGTTCTTGCTAAGTCGATCATGTTTTTAAATATCTCCTGTTCCAATGAATGTACATTGTATTTAAAATACTATGTGAATAGAACATTACATAACCATCCAACTGATACCTTACCTATCTAAATAAGAAATAATATCAGTTTTATATAAAATAGTAATGTACCTGCATGAAAAAATATGTAAATTTTATTGTTTTTAACACTGGTTGAATGTAAATAATGATTTAAAAGAATTATTAAACTAAATCAAACTGAAAATCTGTGTGTATTAATTACATCTATCAATACACAATCCACAGACGCATAATCATCACAGTCATCAGCGAAAAAAATGGCTGGTTTCCTCATTTGAGGCATTACTGTCACAGACAGTATTGTAAGTATAATAAATTAATATATTTAGAATTATAAAACCTATTTTAAGATTTTCTTTCTTCATTTTCCATCACTTGACTGAACAAATTTACTCTTCGCGCACATGCTAATACTTATAATTATAGGGTAAACTTACAAAATTGTGTGATATGTGTGGTTTTGGTGAAGTCTGGGTTAGTATCCAGACAGTTATCATGAAAAAACATTTGTATAATCCATGTTTAAGCAGCAAGTATTGGTTGTTATATTTTTAAAGTGGCATGCTGATATAAACAATTCTGTTCTGTTCCATTTTCAACTTCCTTTTTTCCTGTGCACAGTGAGTGTGAATTATACAAAGAGGGCAATTTCAATAAAAAGCAAAGATGATATATTTCTTCTCAAGAATAAGGATTAGGTTAATGTGCATAAAAATATTCCAAGGACTTCTGTCAGATTAAACACACCATCAGATTCAGAGGACATTCAGAAAAGTGGGCATGTATTGTCTTTTTTCTGATATCCATAGTACTTATTCAGTTAAAACATAAACAACAAATAGCTAGCTAGTAGCATATGTCTTGTCAAATTAATCTCAGATACAAACTTAACTTTTAGGTCGATATCTAATGATTTGTTTAATGAGATAAAAAGTACAAGGACCGGAGTGCAAGTTCTCTTTTTTTCCAGGTGTCCTCAGTCTATTGGTGTGTTTTCTAATGGAGGTCCTCTGAGTGCACTTTAATACAAACATCAGCTACGTTGTGTGTATGTGGCTCTATATGTAGAAAAATACAAGCCTGAATTGAAAAAAGCACGACTATAATGCTTAATTTTTAGGCAACTAATAGTTACTATGAACAATTATTTCCCACTGTAGGGCAATTTTCCTTGTAATATTCATTATCCATATAATACAATATTATTTCATACTTTCAGTATAATACAATTAAAAGAAGTCTTCTCCAACTAGAGAGTCAGTTTTATTACTACAGGATGCCTTAAATTGTGTGTAAATACTCATACATTAAAAAATGTGATTTGATGATATAATCAATGTGAAATCTGTTTATCTTAAGTGGTATAATTTAATTGTCATGATATAAATTACACATGATATAAATGCTGTTTGCTTAACCATTTATACTGTACCCCATATTCTACATTCACGTGGATCATCGCAAGAAGCAATTATAACACTTAGGCACACATGCTGCAGAGATAAAATGATAATTAAAGCTCCCTGTGAAGATATTTTACTCCATAAAATTGACACAACTGTTTTAGACTTAAACTGTCTTATGAACTCAGGATCATAATTAACATATTTTGATGTCTGAAGATTTAAGGAATCGTCCATAATTGGTCATATGAGTCTTTAAGTCGTCAGGACAACCTTGCCTGTCTTTTGCGATTTATTTCCATGTCAATAACATTTTATTGTTATGGTTAATAGCTTAAGAAGTCATTGGAAAACATAATTATCTTCATATTTGCACATGGGTATAAGTTCACATGATTCATTGAACAAAACTTTGAAGTAAGCAATTGTGAAAAGTGACAACAATAGGCACTTATATGTTACTTTGTTAACTCTTCTAATATGTATCTGGTGCATGGAATAAAGTACTTTGGTCATCATCTTAAAGGTACTCATCATGATGGGACTTTACTTATGAGATGATATATTGAACTTCCTGCATTCAAAGGTATAGGTCGGGTATTTATTCATGTTTTATAAACGTCACATTACACATATGAAAGTTAATTTACACAAAAACATATCCCTCTGCCATAAAGTTACATTGATGCTTGTTTACTTAAAAAATACACAAGTGCCTAAATTGAGTAAGAGTGCTCTTTTTTACCTGGTGCAAGGTCACATAACATTTCAAATGATCAGTGAGAGAGCGCTGTGTATAAATTATATTATTACTTTATTTTTTGGGGATTTTGAATTTCAATATTTTGCAGTGAAAAGTTTCAAGAAACACTGACATGTGATCAGACTCTAAATGTACACATAAAAAATAAGCATTTTGTTAAACAATATTTTACAGTCCCATTTCCATGTCAAATTAATTTAATCAAACTGGTGTCTTTACTATTAACAGTTGCCAGTTTGTTTTCATTCTGGATCAAATTCAGTCAAACTTTGTTAAGACCTTGTCTAGCTGTTCGATCAAAGTCAGATTAGTAGTTACAAGAAAATGTACTATTTTTCACTTGTAGCTTAAGTAGCATAACCAATATTTGTATAAAAAAAAGGGGGGGGGGGGGCTAAATCACTGTCTCCGTCCAAATGCAAGTTATAAGTTACAAAATAAAATGAAGAGAAAATTATTGATAGTACATGTACATGGTTGTTCAGATTATGCATTTGGCACAAAATGTCAGGTTGTTTCATATCTGAAATGCAACACATTTCCAATCTAATCATTATGTCTTATTTTCAAAATTGTATATATAACCATTTTAACTCTTTTCGTGTATAATTTCATTATATTGTACATCAGGATCAAATCGGTTTCAAAAATCTAAAATAAACTTTCAAATCCTCAAGCATAACCTTAAACATTGTATCATCATACATGTAAGTGAATTATTATGATGATGATGGGTAATACCTTTTGTTGTACATGTCATAACAAATATTATGTTCTGTTCCATTCTGGTAACCAGTTAAAGCAAACTGAGGTCTTGAGTGTTAAGTCCTCAATTTTCCAAATGTCCTCTGTCTGTTGGTGTGATTTCTAATGAAGGTCCTCGCACTGACTCATATACAAATACTTTGTACATGTACAATTCTACAAAGTTTGTATGTATGTATATGTCACTTATAAACAATTAATGATGCACCACAGTAAAAAAAACAACATTTAATGGGCATCGAAAGTGTTCTGGTCAAAATAAAGGATTCCTTTCCCTTATAAAAAGCACTATCATATATGTTAATTTATGTAAACAGTAAACTCTGCTTTGAACAATATTTATTGGACCTTGATTTTAATATCATCGATTACATCCCAACATCATTATTAGCGATATTGCTCAATATGAAGATTCTGTCTGAGTACTTTTTCCATCTGAAAACAGGGTCTCTATGCAAACCATAAATACTCTCTATTGATATTATTGATGGGCATATAATTAAAAGATTGCAAGAGTGTATTAAAGAGCTGAGATGGTAACCTTTCTCCTTTTAATTGTAATTTCTCCATTGTTTTGAAGAATCTTTTTATAACAGTTCATTTACATTTATGTATGTACATGTGGTATCAAAATAGTTACTGTGCAAAATGAAACCAGAAATGGTATAATAACAGTAACAAATGTTCTTACTCATGTTTAAAGTAGTCCATCATTCTTGCTTTTTTGTTGTTTTTTCTTAAAGATAATATGTCCCTACCTGCAAACTCTTCAAGGGAATTAACAAGATGGAACATTTCTTGCAAATGTCTGTGTTTTAACTTTGGCTAATAACAAAATGTTTGCATTTATTTTTAGCATATCAGTATCATGAATAAACATGGAGTGAATGAAAACCAAAACATAATAAATTTTATTCACAAGTAACAATTAAATGAATATGACCAACTGAGCTTGCACCGATATACAGGCCATAATTATGCTACACAGAATTATCATTGCCTGCACTGTCATTTCCCTTAACATTTCTGTTTTTAACTTATTGTTGATTAAGCTGATGATATGTGCTGTCATTTTAAAGCATGTTTTAGTATACACAAACAAGTCAACATAATAATGCCATATGATCTAATTACTTAGTTTAATAATGTTCAATAATTACTGAAAACTTCAACTTTCTTTCTATATGAAATTGTTCAGTATATTTTACAATATTAGTTTAGTCCATAATGTTTCAACAAATTGTGCTATGTTTGTTTATAAACCCACCAACAATATTTAAGTTATCTGAATAAGTGTTCACTTGATGCAGAAAATAGTGTGCAGCCTTCACTATGAACAGCATGTCATAACCACCTGGCATGAAATTATCACACATTATTAAGTCCCTGATTATCCTCTGACATCCGTTTTGTTTATTTCACCCACCTTATGAGTGTCTTTGATGTAAACAATAACAATATATTTCAAGTATTGCAAACATGCAAGAGTGTGATTTTTAATTAATTAAATGATCGAAAATGTGGATATTTTATTTTGTAATAATATTGCATACTTATTTATGCAGTTATATTGTTGAAAGCAAAGCACAAAGACAAATTCTTTCACCAGTGTTCCCCTAAAATCCAAATATACTTTAGAGGAACTTAGGTGAAGGCCTGATTTTAAAGGGACTTGGTTTTGCAAAGGTATATGATTTTATTATAGAACGCAGCACACAATCCGCACACCATATGAACTTAAATCAGTACAATCATTAGTGTATTGTTAGTGGCTTAGCATGAAAAGTGCCGCGACACTTTTGAACCTACCAACCTGAAGACTGCATCCTTTGGAAGAACATCATGTTTTCCAAATAATCAAGTGTTAATTTATTTGTAATATTTTATTCCATTGCTCATTATGGTTACACAAAGATTGTTTTTTGTAAACAAAAAGCAAATGCAAATTTGATCCACCTTATTGAAATCATGCTCATGATGTTACAAGGTATTACCTCTAATCTAGGCTACCTTGAACAAGCAACTTTTAGGTAACTACATCTTATTTGCATATTCTTTGATATTATTTCTGGCTCAAAGTGTCAGACATGACCTTTTAAGTGAGGTTTTACTTATTTAGCTAATAAATACAAATGTTGTTTTATCTCAATCCTCTGAAGGTCCCATCACACTTTCCTTTACCAGAACACATACACAAATAAGATTCAAGCTCTAACAATGTAATTTCGTTGGGTATAAAGCGAAAGACCTGGCGATCATTGGTAATTTTAATTGGTAATCATCTCAATAACATCTTAACTAGACTAAAGCATTTTTTTATGAAACGACAAATACTGCAAATTTTCACACACATATATATCTGGATCTAAATAAAGTGTGATTTGTGATCAGATTTATTTTAACACTTGACAGTGACATTTGGCTTTATCTAGATGTTCATTGTGTTAATTATATCATCATACATATGAATATACTGAAAACATGCTCATACTGCATCATTTTGTTTTTGGTCAGGTAGAACTCATAACAGATAAGAAAATTTAACTTAATGTCATCATTATATTGTGTAATTGAGAGTCTTGCAGATTTATATTCATCCCATTTAGGTAAAAGTCTAAGTTTTAGAGAAAAAAAAAGTAGACTGGTTGTCATAACAATGAAGTGTCTTATCCGACATCCACTGGGACCAACTGACATAATGTCGGATAAGACAGGTTGTCAGATAATTTAAGGCAGGTCATTATAAAACATAGTTTTTACCTTTAAAATTGGAACCGACAAAAAGTGTTGGATAATACAGGATGTTGTTATAAACAGGTGTCATTGTAGACAGGTTGCACTGTACTATTAAGTCATAACAGAGGAAAGAAAGTGTAGAAGTCGGGTAGGTGCAATTGGAAAGAGCATTAATAACCTTAAAGTGAAAGGTTTGGGGGTTAAGTCTTTTTGTCCAACTTCTTTAATATTGTAACTTTAGTACAATCTCAAGCTAAAACTCAAATATCAAACTTACAGCTCCAGGTCAGGCTGTTTTTTAGGCCCTGCATGCACATAAAATTGAGACATTCTCTTAACTGACATTCACAAGTAAAGTTTGAGAGAAATACAACTGATGGAATGACAAAGCTCTTATAAAACAATAATTCTATTGAAACTCATTACAACCGTAACAGTTTTCACATCAAAAAGTGAAAAGGTGAAAATAAAACTGGATAAATCGCAATAAGCCTATAAATATTCTTTGCTGATGTTTAAGCACAAATATAATCTACTGAGTATAATTTATTCTGATCAAATTCATGACTGCAGCTGTTTGCAAATAACAATAATACTTTGTATGTTAATTAACTTACTATGAGAGAGGGAGGGAGGGGAGGCACAGAGAGAAAGAGAGAGAGAGATTAACTCAATAAAAGAGAGAGAGAAAGAGAGAGATTAACTCATTATAGGAGAGAAAGAGAGAGATTAACTCATTATAAGAGAGAGAGAGAGAGAAAGAAAATTTAAATGTACCCTCTGTGGAAACACCTGATGAAATGACATTAAATATTTAGTTTTGTTAAATTTCTTACTTGAACTTGCCCTTTTTTTCATTTTGAAATAAGACTTCTCCCAGAATTACAGACAGGAATTGACAAACAGATTGGTCCCCTAGTCTGATGTGATGCATCTTCTGCTTAAAGATTTTGACAAAATGCCAATGCTCTAGGGTGGGATTTAGACTTAAACAAGAGCTCCGCGAGTTGAAGCATTAATAAATACACCATGCAGTAATATGTTCTGTCCTAAAATGCACTGTGTTCAAAGGGAAGAAGATACACATTGTCAGCTGCTGAAGTTTGAAGAGGATCTGATAAAAACTCTTTGAAAAGAAGTCCAGACACTGGTATTTAAATGTATTTTCAACAAAGCAAGGACCATAATCCAGGAGTGCCTAGGGCGATTCGACTGGAAATCAAACTTGGCTGAGATATTATGCTCATATACATATGTCAGCAAGTTTGAAGAGGATTGGATCAAAACTGTTTGAATACGAGTCCGGACACTTCACATGACGCCGCACACCCACCCACCCACCCGTGTATGCCATGGGTGAAAACATAATACGTCTGTACAAAATTTATATGGGCGTATAAAAATGTAAATTTCCCCTGGGCCAGATTTCACACTGTTAACACTCTAGCACCTGCATTTCTAAAGCAATCATCTTAAAACTTCATGGAATTATTCATAGTCATCATCTCTCAGCCAAGACTGAATCTGGCTGATAGCTGCCAATTAAGTAATGAGTAACTGTTACGGCCTTTTTTTATAATAAAGGGCAAGATTTCCCATTGTTTATAATCTAGCATCTTCATTTCTTATGGAATCATTTTCGAACTTTATGACAAAGTTTATGACCATAATCTCTTGATCAAGATCAATTTTGGCCGATTTCAACCAGTTACGTCAGGCAATGAAAGCAATGTTTCTCAGGTGAGCGACTTCAGGGCCATCTTGTTTTAAAGAGACAACCTGAATACAATTAAGTGAAGCAGTGCCAGGTTATGGGGAATGCTATATTTTAAAAAAATATGATGCTGCTTTGCCTGAGCCATGAGAAGGGTGTAGTTTTTGTTGGATTGGGGGCATAGTGATCCCTGTGACATTTTTTTAATTTAAGTTGTGAAATAATGCATTCTTGTGTGAGTGTTTTGAGGTTGTGTGTCTACTTTTATTTATGATCAAGGAATTTTAAAGGGAGTTTGCACCCTGGAATGTGTGCCCTTGAATCTTCCAGTGTGTAGTGACATATGGTGAAAGTGCAGGGTCCTTATAGGCATTGATATATCATTCAAGTCAAATATTGATTTGTCATTAAAGTAATCTGTAGATAGGAAACTCAGTTTAGCGCCAGTTAACAAGGAAAGACCGTGACAATTCAAATTAATTTTTAATCAAGCAAAGAACAAAAGACAAATCAAACAGGAAGAGGAAAAACAAAATACGCCCCCAAAACAAGGGGGCTACACAAAACAAGTTCATATCCTGTAGACCATAGTACCATACACACAACTAGATACTGTCTATACATATAATAATACCTCTCTGTGGTGTCATGTCATACATAAGTGGCATGATACCATGCCCAGTTATATTTTCCTAGCACTTGATTAACTGTTCTTTTAATGCAGATCACAATTAAATTTACCATTTTCAGGAGTAAACTTGTAAGCTTCAATCCATCTTATAATTATCCTACCTATGCAACTACATGTATACTATTTCTTGAAGTCCCATCAACAGAATTTAAGTCATGTAAGGGTACATGAGTCAGATATAGCTCCTAGCTGCGATAACCAGACCAGAATTTGAACCCGAGACCCCTGCCCTTACAGGGTGGATGGTTTTACTGACTCAGAGCTTACACATATTGGCAGATAAGTGACAGAGTATGTAATGGCCTTTATAGTCACAGAAGTGGAATGCTCAATGGTGGAACCAATATTCAAATCCACTCTTTTCCCCAAAATTGTTTTGAACAAACAAATTTACTGGTCAGCTTGCAGTTTTGATTTCTGTAATAAACTGCGTAAAAACACAGTAAATCAGAACTAAACAAATTTTTTATAACAAAATCATGTATTTTTTACTCTCAGAAAAGTCCTGTAATTTAAAGTTGACCAGCTAGGTGTTAAAAAATTCATTAGTGCGAGAGACGCAAATCTATATAAATCACCATATGAAAGAGCCGTCTTCTAAAAAGGTAAGTTTTACACTTCTCTTCCCTATTTTTTTTTATAAATAAAACTGCTTCATTGTTATAGTATGTGTAAATTGTTCAATCAATGTATTTTGCATATTTAAACTGCCGGACGCCCTGAGGGCCAAACCAAAATTAAGCATGATTTCATTTCTGAGTGCTGTTTGGTAAAAACAACAACAGCACCAGTGTCTATTCTAGGGCCTGGGATTGCAGAATTCTTGCATTTTTTCAGAGATCCTGCATAAATAAATATCAGAAATGCAAAGCTTTTTTGGTTATTAATTTTATTTACATGGTCAGAGAAAGTTGTGAATCTATTTTGCAAAATACTAAAAGTACTCTCCAAATTACCTACAGTGTGTCTTTTTTGCTTTTATCCACAAAACAATGCATCTCTACATTAAAATATTTTTGTAACAAAATCGGCAATTTGCGTACGTGACATCGCCATGAATCTGGCAGAATTTTATGCAAAATAGAAAAAGTGGGAAAAAATGAAAAAAAAGTTAAACAGATAAGCTCATTTCAAGTTTTTTCCTCTCTCTTTTTAGTTCTCTTTAGATTACCAGGCGGATTACCAGTTACATGAGAAAAAACACAACAAATTGAGAAGGAGAAGTGTGTAAAATGCGGAGAAAAGCAAAAAATGCGGATCATTTAACGGTCTTTTATTTTATTATTATTTTCTTGGGGGGGGGGGATTTTCACCTACAGTTGAGGAAAAATATATACTTTTACGGATGGGAATTTTGATGTTTTCTATAAAGAGTATATAAGGGAATAACCTAGGGACCTCATTTTTTTAGGAATTAACTTTATTTTAGCCATACTGGTATACATTCATGAGGTGACCATTTGGGCCAAAGGAAATTAAATTCTCACAGCTGGTTTCATAAAAAAAGTATTTTGATGTTTTCTATATAGAGTATATAAGGAAATTAGCCAACCCCCTAGGGGCCTCATTTTTCAAGGGATCAACTTTATTTTAGCAATTATGGTAGACATTCATGAGGTGACTATTTGTGCTAAATGAAATTAAATTCTGACCATTTGTTTCAGAGGAGATGATTTTCAAAGTTTTCAATTATTTTTTTCTATTTGTTGCCATGGCAACCAGAGTTCTTCATGGATCAACTTTATTTGAGCAATTTTTGTAGAGGCCCACCCAAGGATCATACATGCCATATTTTATTAAATTCTGTCCAGGGGTTTCAGAGGAGATGTCTTTTAAAGCAAATTGTTGACGATGGACGACAGACGATGGACGACGACGGACGATGGGTGATCCCAATAGCTCACCCTGAGCACTTCGTGCTCTGGTGAGCTAAAAAAACAAGAGCTGTCAGAGGACAGCATGCTTGACTATTCAAAATGCTTGTTGGTAAATCAAATGAAATCTATTTCAATTCTTGCCCTTCACATACCCTGTACATCATAAAAGTCAAAAATATAAAAAGGTATATAAGTTAAAAAGGGGCCATAATTTGTAATATATCCCATCAAGAGTTATCTACCTTGGTTGTCTGATGCCCCTAAACATATTCATAAACTTTCAAGTCAATACCATGAATGGTTATTGAGATACAAACTAGATAGTAGCTTGCACGCAAAACTTAAACCAAATTTTAATCTATTGTATGCAAAACTTTAACCAAAATTTCTAATTTAAAAAGGGGCCATAATTCATCTTAAATTCAGTCAAGAGTTATCTACCTTGGTTGTATGATGCCTTTAAATTTCAAGTCAATACCATAAATAGTCATTGAGATATAAGGTTGATAGTAACTTGGATGCAAAACTTTAACCAAAAGCTGCAACGCCAACGCCGACGTCAGGGCGACTACAATAGCTCTCATATTCTTCGAATAGTCGAGATAAAAATAAAATTGCATATTTTCCATTTGATCTGTGCATTTACATCATATATTAAAAGGGTTTTGAACACAAAATGTGTTTCAGTGTGATCCCCCTCTGACTTCAAAATATCCCCCCTGTTTTTGGATGGTTTGGGAGAATTTGAATCCTAGAATAAGCACAACCTTACTTCTATTGCAGTCATACATGTATATTTTACACAACACCTTTCTTTTTTAACCGTGATTTTTTGATGGGTTAGCAGCAATTTTTTTTACTTGTTGGTATGGGATTTGTAATAGCAGTCTGATAGCTCAGATGTACGTACATATAGCACAGGTCCTGTAAAAAGGGGGTCATGACTCATGGGTTCAAGCTCCAGTCTGGTTGTCATCTGGTTACATTTGGCACCAAATATAGGGTCATTACAATATATTTATCCTGTACATATTGCCCTTGTGTTTGTCAAGAACATAGCAATTTGTTCTGTCCTGTGAATTCGGGGAAACAAATCTCACCTAGTTACTTTTGGTGCCAAATATGGGACCATAACAGTATAGTTCTCCAGTAAAATCACATAGTACATTCTGATTTGTTGTCTGTCCTGTGACTTCTGAGGGGCAACCACCTTGTAAACAAAAGGTTGCAGGTCTGGCTGCCTATTTTTCTTATCTGATCATTTGAATCTTACTATACTATATATAGTATATTATAGTCCACATTGGATTTGTCAAGAATGATAATAGCAATTTAATAAGTGGCTTACTGCCCTGGAATCCGGAGGTTGTGGATTCAATCTCCAGCCACAACATACTAAAGTCATAAACAAGAGGGCCATGATGGCCCTGAATCGCTCACCTGAGTACCATTGCTTCAACTGATGTCAAGGTTTTTAAACAGACAAGGATTCTGATATAACTTAATCTAAAACATTTTACCCCTGACAATACTACACACCAAATACCTAAGCAATGGGCCATATGGTTTCAGAGAAGACTTGGGCGCAGGGTCATTTATCACCGTAGGGCCAAGACTTTGAAAATCTTTGTAATGAACCATTAGATGCTACTACATACCAAAAATCTTAGCTCTAGGCCTTATTGATTCATAGAAGAAGATTTTTTAAGATTTTCCTATTTAACTCTATGTAAAACAAGTGACCCCTGGTGTGGGGTCATTTATCACCATTGGGCTATGATTTGTACAATCTTGGTAGTGGCCCATAAGATGATGCTACATACCAAATATCTAAGCTCTAGGCCTTATGGATTCATAGAAGAAGATTTTTTAAGATTTTCCTATATAACTCTGTGTAAAACAAGTGACCCCTGGTGCGGGGTCATTTATCACCATAGGGCTATGATTTGTACAATCTTGGTAGTGGCCCATAAGATGATGCTTCATACCAAATATCTAAGCTCTAGGCCTTATGCATTCATTGAAGAAGATTTTTTAAGATTTTCCTATATAACTCTGTGTAAAACAAGTGACCCCTGGTGCGGGGTCATTTATCACCATAGGGCTATGATTTGTACAATCTTGGTAGTGGCCCATAAGATGATGCTACATACCAAATATTTAAGCTTTAGGCCTTATGCATTCATAGAAGAAGATTTTTTAAGATTTTCCTATATAACTCTATGTAAAACAAGTGACCCCTGGTGCGGGGTCATTTATCACCATAGGGCTATGATTTGTACAATCTTGGTAGTGGCCCATAAGATGATGCTTCAATACCAAATATTAAGCTTAGGCCTTATGCATTCATGAAGAAGATTTTTTAAGATTTTCCTATATAACTCTATGTAAAACAAGTGACCCCTGGTGCGGGGTCATTTATCACCATAGGGCTATGATTTGTACAATCTTGGTAGTGGCCCATAAGATGATGCTACATACCAAATATCTAAGCTCTAGGCCTTATGGATTCATAGAAGAAGATTTTTTAAGATTTTTCTATATAACTCTATGTAAAACAAGTGACCCCTGGTGCGGGGTCATTTATCACCATAGGGCTATGATTTGTACAATCTTGGTAGTGGCCCATAAGATGATGCTACATACCAAAAATCAAAAGGTTAGGCCTTGTGGTTTCGGAGAAGAAGATTTTTTCAAGTTTTTCCTATATTAGCCTATGTGAAATCAAGTGACCCCTGGGGTGGGGCCAATTTTGACCCCAGGGTCATAATTTGTACAATCCTGGTAGAGAGTCATAAGATCATGCTACATACCAAAAATCAAAAGGCTAGGCCTTGTGGTTTCAGAGAAGAAGATTTTTTAAATTTTCATTTTTAAAATCTATTTTTAGCTCCTGTGACCTAATTATGCAATGGACCAGAACCATTTATACAACTTTAGTAGAGCTTCATCCAAGGAACATTTCTGCAAAATATTTTTCAAATTGGCCAAGCCGTTTAGGAGGAGATGTTGTTTGAAGCAATTGTTGACGCCGGACGCACGGACGGACGCCGGACGCCGGACAAAAGGCGATCAGAAAAGCTCACCTTGAGCACGTTGTGCTCATGTGAGCTAAAAATGATACTGGTATAGCCAAAATCATTTAAAACTACGTATCTAATACATGCATAATTTTGTTCAGTTTATGTAGACTTGATACTTAGCATACCGGTACTCAGATCTAAATACAAATTTATTTTTATAGAAAAAAATAGCTAGGTTTGTCATGTAGACAGAATTAGGTAGATCTTAGTAATATGATCTACATTTTGTTCTTCGCAATATAGAAGTATCTATAATTCGTACATTTTGCTACATGCCCTCACAGGTTTAATCAGGCAAATTTTTATTGTGATTGTTTGCATGCAATGTGGGCCTTTGAAATACTGACAATTAAATTACATTGTATTATAAGATATATTTTTCACATAACTATTCAATTTATTATAAATTTAGAATATTTTAGCTGGTACATCATTTATCTGTTGATGTAACAATTAAGTCGGAAACACCAGTCTGAATGACCTGTGAATAAGCACTCAAAGGATTATGGGTAATGCATGGCTGCCACTGATATGTATAAGTAACGTAAATAAAATGAATTAACACACCATTAAGCTATTGTCAACAGTTGATTAGCTAGTAATATCAATTTATGATGGCAGTGAAATGTATTTTGGCATTTTATATTACTTTTTGCTATAAAAATAAAATGTTGATTTTGGTAAAAGGAAATAGGATATTTACATGCTTAATCTTCGAAAGCACTTTTGAAATTATTGTATAATGTATCAACAATTATGAAAAACACATTTAACAATATCTAGGCATTCTCATGTCACCAGCCTTCCATTATATTTGTAAACTGCCTTTACTTATTGCATGAGTAAAGTTACTATTGTTACGTCCCAGTAGTAGGGGCCCTTTTAAGATAGCGTCCGATTGTTTCTGTCTCTCACTCCCTTTCCGTCTCTCTCTCTCTCTCTCTCTCTCTCTGGCTGTTGTAAGTGGGGGTTGCAGGTGATGACACGTAGACGATGTGTGCAGTAATTAATTTAATTATACACAGAGTTCTGCACAAACTTCAAACTTTTATAATTATATAATATACAGAGAGAGATCTATATGTAACAATGCTTTCAAATATAGTACAGATAAATCAATCACAGTCACGTGGATATATAATCGCATCGCGAACTAGTCACTCATTGATAACTACTAGCTGCCGTATCCGCGATAAATTACTTTTAAATATACGCCACGTAGCTAAAACTACATTCTAAAATACACGAGTCAGGTCCAACTCCTTATATAAATGTCAAATAAACTGTATGAATCCAGAATGTTGTATAACTTAATGCGAAAAAATGTTTCAGTTGCTCAGTACAGTACTTCAAGTCCCAGTACGTAGTTTACTTATGCCAGAAGATATTCTATAAATTCTAGTTAAAGTTAAATTCTAATATAGGTCCTCTTATATGCAAATACTCAGAGGGTTAACAAAAAGGGCGACCGCTGCCTTAATAATAATGAGCACCAACTACATTATTCACCATAAGGCTACCCTGTCCCTATATAAACCCGCTACAACGGGATGTACCTCGAGCAATGCTGTAATCTGACTGACTCCACACGGCTTCTGAGCCGGTATTTATAGGAAATCTCGATTCCCGCACCAAAACTTGATCGGATGACGTCATTTGATCGCTGATCGGTGTACATGGATCGAAAACGCACCAAAAATGGATCGAAGATGTTCGAGAATTGATCAAATATTGATCAAGAACGATCAGCCGACAAAATAACGTCATGCTGGAGACCAAGTTGTAAACTACAAAGATGTACAATGACTGCTATATAAAATATACTAATTGACCATTTTACACACCGTAGTAACAATTTTACTATAAGATGACATTTTCCCACGGTCTTGTTGTTGTATTCCCAGGAGAAATTCCCAGAAATCAATAGTAAAAATGGCTGCCAGTAAACAAAGTTGCAGCACATGCCTGATAACAAATGAGTTGTTTCACATAAGAAAATGGATTACTTAGCATAAATTAATCAAGGTACGATTGCAAAAATAATGCAGAGTTAACTTCTAACTCTTGTAGTAAACAAAAGGAGTGAATAAAAGTAATGTCTATGTCTTTAAACACCGTAATAATGAAAGAACTTTGGACTCGAATTCACTCGTAACCAAAACATATCACTATTTTTATAAAATCGATTTCTTTAGCTCTCCACACCTGTGTGTGTAATGGTGCTATTTTAATCGTGTCTGTCAAGTGACGCGTCAAGTTAACTTCATGGGTAACACATGCGATCGTTTACAGTTTTATTTCCGTGGCTGTACTACTACTACAACTTTTACTAGCATCAAAAACCATTAATGAATATTAACAAGAAAATTTATAAAAAAAATCCATTCAAGAATTTCCTTTAAGAATAACAAAATGTTTGAAAATGACACTTTTTCTTCCCCGCCATTCCGAAAATTTCTTTTTTTTTTCTGTGAAAATGAAGTTCCTGAAAATTTTAAATCATTAACTCAGATAATTGGACTATCATGAATGAACTATTTGTATGCGTGTCTTCTGTTAAAATTTTTTTTTTTTTAATTTTAACCCTTACACTGTGATTATGTATAAAGCTCAGTATTCCTTTATCAAGCCTCCGAGAGTTACAAAGAAAATCAATCATCAAGGTCAGGTATGACTTCAGAGAAATTCTGGAACATGATCTTCATGTTAATAAATCATGATATATACCATTAGGCTGACAATAAAGCTAAAAGTATGTACAGTCTCTCTAAACACCACATGAGTTTGAGACCCAGTTGGTGGAACACATTCATGAAGAGATATGCAGTATGTCAGCTCTACCAATATTGTGATATTTGTATGTCTGATTCTCAACAATTAAAGACCTGAAATTGTAATAATGACCAGGATTGTCTCACTGCGCACATTATTCATATCCATAGCTGTACAGATGTATTGATTTTGTGAATTAGACATTGGTGATTTATATAAATATCAAATTGTTATTTTTACTTTTAGCAAAGAAAAAAAAAAAAAAACTTTTTTCATTTCATCTTTTTTAAATTTTACATAATTATTGTGATATCATTATAAATTGATCACATTATCAATCATGAAACAAAATTATTATGTCCATCAACATATTGTCACTGTTATTGTCATCATTTTCCTTGATATCAATATATATATATATACTCAACAAAAAAAAGAAACCTGACAGTATATGTTTTATTCATTTTTTCAGAAAATAGACAATACAGCATGACAACAACTTTTGGGCATGTTAAAATTATCCATTCCCAACCCAGATATGCATTTTGGTTTTATTGGTCATGATTTAAGTTGGTTAAATTGCGTAATTTCAATGATAGGGGTCAAAATTGAATTTATCAGTTTGGATGTAATGGCATTGACATTTTTTCTGGTGAATTTTAACCCTTTAGATCACAATTTAATAATGTGCAAGTGTTCTGGTATTGAAATCAATATCGGACGTGAGCACCTCTAGCTCTAATGAGTGTATCCACGCATCGTCGCATCGAATTGATGTAACATTGTACAAGTCTGTTGGGAAGATTGTTCTATTCATGAATCAATGCATTTGTCAGCTCTTGGATATTCTGTGGAGCATGTCTTTGGCAACGTTTCTGCCAGGCTCGTCCCAGATATGCTCTATTGGATTCATATCCGGAGCCATTGCATGATGTTAATGTTTGCTGCTGCTAAGTGAGCGCGTGTAATTCTATCTATCTATCTATCTATATATACTGCACAAACTCCCCTTTCGGGTATTACTGGCAGGTGCGCGTCTGTGCAAGGATAAAACTGTTAAAATAAAAATTTTGTTAGGGTGAGAAAATTTTCTGAAAAAAAGGTGAATATGTTAGGTTTAAGATCTGGTAAAAATATCTTTTTGTTGATTCAGGGACGGTCTACTATCTGAAACGAGAGGAGCTTTTGTTTAAATGCTAAAAGATCATTTTGTGAGACTATATTTTCTGGTAAGCTGTTCCAAAGTATCACTGTATAAGGAAAAAAGGAATATTTAAAGTAGCTAGCTGGAGTATGAATTTGCCTGTAAGATAAAGAGTGTAAGTGGCGGGATATCCTCGCTGGTCTTTCAAGATATGCAGGTAATGGGACAGCAACAAGGTTATTTACTATTTTGTAAAACATAAGAAGTCTGGTGACATCACGTCTGTACTGAAGGGTTTGCCAGTCAAGTTCCTTCTGCATGCTGGTGACACTGTCGTAATAAGAATAGTTATTATTAACCCATCGGACTGCTCTGCGTTGTACTTTTTCTATTTTATCTATATATGTCTGTGTATGAGGACTCCAGACTGTAGAGGCATATTCTACTTGAGGTCTAACCAATGCTTTGTAAGCTGCTTCTCTAACTTCCTTATTCTTTGTCTGGATGTTTCTGTGGAGGAAACCAAGAGTTTTATTAGCAGAAGAAGTAATGTTGTCAATATGTTTATTCCAAGAGAGATCTTTTGATATTGTAACTCCTAAGTATTTGGCATTATCCACTGTTTCTAAAGCTTGTCCATGTAATCTGTAATCAAAGGAAAGTGCTTTCTTCTTTTTAGTAATATTTAAAACAATGCATTTACTGGGATTAAATTCCATTTCCCATTTCTTTTCCCACTGCACCAGCTTGTCGAGGTCTTTCTGAAGTGTAATACAGTCCTGCTTGTTGTTTATAGCTAGGTAAACGGCAGTGTCATCTGCAAATAAACGAACTTGAGAAGTTATGGTATCTGGAAGATCATTTATATATAACAGAAAGAGAAGTGGGCCAAGTACAGATCCCTGAGGTACTCCTGATGTTACTGGGACTACTGATGAGCATCCTCCCTCCAAAACGACTTTTTGTGTTCTGCCTATGAGAAAAGATTTTATCCACAACAGGGTTGAATTATTGACTCCATGTTCCTGTAATTTGTACAATAACTTTAAGTGGCTGACCTTGTCAAAAGCTTTACTAAAATCTAAAAGAACTAAATCAGTCTGTTGTCCATTAACAAGATTTCTCGCTAGTTGGTCAGTAAGTTGCAGGAGTTGTGTTTCACAGGAACGTTTTTCTCTGAAACCATGCTGTAAGTCATAAAGTATATTATGCTTATTGAAGTGCTTTGTTAAATTTGAAGCTACAATATGTTCAAGCACCTTACAAAGAATACATGTTAAAGATATTGGTCTATAATTTGCTGGATCTTCTTTGTTTTCTTTCTTGAATAGAGGGGTCACGTTTGCAGATGTCCATACCTTGGGGAGGGTACCTGTATCAAGAGACTTTTGGAATAGTATTAGCAAGATTGGTGAGATTTGTTGACAAAGATTTTTTAAAATTAATGGTTTGATGTTGTCTGGTCCAGCAGCTTTATCTGGTCTTAAATTTGATATAAGTTTTTCCACTCCACTGATGTTTATGGTAATTTCAGGCATGATTGGGTACTTCCTGTAAAAAGAAAAATCTTGTGTATTAATATTTCGAATAGCTGCGAAGCAAGATTGAGCAAGTGAGATAGGTGTCATCTGAGTGAATACTGACTGAAACTGTCTGTTCAAAATATCTGCTTTTTCACTGTTGTCTGATTTGATGGAACCTGAAATTTTGTCAAATAGTGGGGGAATGCCTGTTGCATCCTGCTTGGCGTTTTTGATAAGGCTGAAAAGTTTTTTTGAATTAAAGCTGTTCTTTTCTTTGTCGTCTATGTTGTCTTCCAGGCCTAAAATATATTCAATGTATTTATTATAAGACAGTTTAATTTGTTTTTTTATGTGATTTTTCATTTTTAGAAAAGCCGCCCTCGTCTTGTTGTTCCCTTCCTTCTTGAGTCTGAAATAAATTTTATCTCTTTTTCTCATTAACCTTTTTATAGACTGGGTGATCCATGGAAGTGACCTCTTGTTGCCTATTCTTTTTATGGGAATAAATTTTTCTATACCTGTTGAAATAGCATTTGAAAATTCTAACCAAATTTCTTCCACTGATTTAGATACATGGCGTTTCAAAATATCATTTTTTACCAGGTCCATGTAATTTTTAAAACTATCCCAGTCTGCTTTCTTGTAGAGGGGAACATGTCTGGGAGGTTGTTTTATCTCCTGCGGCTTTATATCTGCAAAAATAGAGACAATACTGTGATCTGCAATACCAGGGAGACATTTTACATTTTTAATTAAAGTATAATTTGAGGTTAGAAAAAGGTCCAGTGTGTTTTCTCCTCTGGTGCTTTCAGTGACCATCTGGGTAAGATTCAAATCTGAAAGTAAATCAACAAAATCTTCATATAAGTTAGTAAGGCTACAACCTGGTTTTATTTCTGGTACATGATCACTGCCCCAAGAGAGTTTTGGGAAATTAAAGTCACCAAGTATCCAGAATGTTCCTTTAAGGTTTTTGGTCAGTTCTAAAGATCTTTTGAGTTCATTAAAGCTGTAGCTGTCTGATTCTTTTGGTCTGTAGTAGGCTGCAATATAGAGAGGTTTACAGGATTTAATATGCAACTTAATCCAGATGATTTCACAGTCTGTCTTCAGTTGTTTCTGTTCTGTGGCAAGGAAGGTATCTTTGACCAGGATGAACACTCCTCCGCCCTTGCTTGATCTTGCTGTGTAGGGACGGGCATTATCCTGCTGGAAAACAGCTGGAGCATGTCTTCTCAAAAACAGAATAGCTTCTGCATTTAAAATATTGTTAATGTACCCTTGGGCATTTAAGTTGCCTCACAGAACGATAAGTCGGGTTTTCTGCCACCCTCCCCCCATTATCCCACCCCATACCATTACGCCACCACCCCCAAAACGATCATGTTCTCTAACACAGACGGGTGCGAATCGTTCACCTTGCCGGCGATAGACTCGTGTGCGGCCGTCGGCATTACTCAGATTGAATCGCGATTTGTCTGAAAACAGGACAGTGTTCCAGTCACGTCAACGCCAGTGACGGTGGGCACGTGCCCATGCCATACGGGCCTGACAATGGCGTAATTTCAGTATACCACCGGTATATGGGCATCGAGCTCTAATTGGGCGTCTTAGCGTAACCTATTGCGAATAGTTTGAGCACTTACGTTAAACAAAGGTGCCATCAATGTCGGGGTATGAAGCTGTTACGGAAGTGCATTAAGATAATGGCACGATCATCCCTTCAGGCCCTTGGTCAACCTGACCTGGGATGATCGGACACACCACCTGTTTGCATAAAACGTCTAACAAGCTCATGAATTGTGTTGCGACTGCAGTTAAAGGTTCTGCTAACGTTGGCAATGGAAACACCGCCCTGGAGCATTCCAATAGCCCTATTTCTCTCGGCTTCTGACAACCATGGCATTGTAAAACTTGTCAACTTTAGATGTGAATTTCACTGTGTGATCACTGATGACATGTATAGTGCTCTGTAACACTGTCTACTGGTTACCGTTCCGCATGCACGAGCCTCACGCTCAAAAACGGAAATTTAACGCCTAGCTGCATTTGACTGATGCCATGACAACGAAGCGATGCACGTGTTAAGTGTGTCGATAGTACATGTTTGTGCAATATACACAATTTGGATAAATTCGAAGATGTGCAAATTATTTAAAAACTAAAAGTGTCAGGTTTCTTTTTTTGTTGAGTATATAATCATAGTAATTATAATACTTGAAGTTATATTGAAAAAATGAATCATATTGTGTGTTGTATATCTTTTCTACATGTCTCATGGAAATAACACTCATTAAAAGCATTTCATACATATACTTGAACTATTTATAACAATGATGATGATTGTTTGTCTACTCTCAGTTAATATTCTATTTTTTTATTTGAAATATATGAAGGTATTTTTTTTTTTTCATTTTTATTTCAACTTTAAAACAAAATATAAATTGTTTAAGTCTCAAAACATCCATTTTGACGTTGTCAGTACTAAGCGCCCTGTAGCGTGATCGTAGTGAAACATTTATAATTTATGAAAAATGGCCTAATAGATATTCATTAATTTTCTTAACTGCTGTATTTAAAGGTTATGCTATACTTAATTATTTTCAAAAATGAAAATAAATGCTTACAGTTATGTTATGAAACCTTGAGGTAATCAATGGTGCAAACAGGAATTAATTTTGAACATTAGTTCCAGAGGGGAGGATTTTTCAATATCTCTAAAATATATAAGGAAACTAAACAACCCCATACTAGCCTCATTTTTCAAGGTATCAACTTTATTTTGGCAATTATGGTAGACATTCATGAGGTGACCATTTGTGCAAAATGAAATTAAATTATGACCATTGCTTTCACAGAAAAAGAATTTTGAAAATGAATATATAAAGAATAGAGTAAGGAAAGTAGCTTATCCTATAGGGGCCTCATTTTTCAAAGGATCAACTTCATTTTCGCAATTTTTGTGGAGCACAATGAGGTGATCATTTGTGCTAAATGAAATCAAAATCTGATAATTGGTTTCACAGAAAAAAAACAAAAAAAAAACAAGTGGGCCATGATGGCCCTGGGTTGCTCAACTGAGAACCAGGTTTTGGTGGGAGAAAAAAAACCAGCAATATCTTATGATATTGTAAACAGGTTTTGGTGGGAGGAAAAGAAACAGCAAATATCTTATGATATTGTGGAAAATGGGCTCTGCCCTCTGCCAGCCATAAATCGAGTGAGTACTTTAGGACAAGAAGAATTTTCAAATTTGTACTATATACACATAAGGAAAATGGGCTTAGCCCCCTGGCGGCCATATTTTTCAATGGATCAAATTAATTTGAACAATCTTGGTACAGAGTGACCTAAGGAACATCTGTTCCAAATAACTTAAAAATCCTGACAGTACTTTTGGCCAAGATGATTATTCATATTTGTACTACATTCATATAAAGAAAACGGGCTCCGCCCCATGGCGGCCATGTTTTTCAACGGATCAAAATAATTTGAACAATCTTGGTAGAGAGTGACCTAAGGAACATATGTGCCAAATAACTTAGAAATCCAGCAAGTGCTTTTGGCCAAGAAGGTGGTGCCAGTTTGGGGGCCTCCGTGGCCAAGTGGTTACAGTCGTGGACTACAAATCTCTCAGCCCCTCACAACTGTGAGTTCGAATCTCGGTAGGGACTTCAGAATTTTCATGTGAGGAAGCCTTCCAGCTGGCTTTCGGTAGGTCAGTGGTTCTACCCGGGTACATCTGTGTACTCGGAGTCTTCCTCCACCTGTAATTAGCTGGACGTTGCTATATGATTGAAATACTATCGCAGCGACGGTAAACCCCAATACAACAACAACAACAACAACAGGTCAGTTTATTTTGCGGCGTCACTGGAATGATGGCTCAAGTAAGTTTTTCGCACCTTTTTCCAGGTAGGGATTATCAGCATGTGTCTGACGTAATTTAAATTAAGTCAGCAGAGATTAATCATCAATTGTATCTCTGTCGTCTCTGCACACTTACGTCCGAAAGAATTATTGTCTCCAAAAGTATTTTCTCACAATTGTCAATGTTAGAACAATCCAGTGAAATACCCGTTGTGTCCATGGGAAGAACTGGGTTTGTCTCAACCCTATCCGCTGTCGAGCAATCTAGAGAAGGGCCCAGTAACCAAACCGGGAGGATATCTGGATCGGCATAAGGACGGAAGGGAGTTAAACGTAGGCACAACTGCAAAACCTATCAAGAGAAGTTTGTGGCCATCCAGGAAGTCGAGAGGGGAATTAAATAAAAAAAAGCAAATTGCCGAAGAGTTTGGGGTACCACCAAAAATGATATCAGCTTGGTGGAAACAGAAAGACGAAATTACTGTTGAACTGTTTTGTTTTCTTATTATTTCCATACGTATTTGCATACATGTTTTAAAGAAATTTCAATATCAAAAATTGTATGTGTTTGTATTTCCGTGAAGACCCTCTTATGTACAGGATCCGTTTTTCATTTTATACGTACCAGTAATTGTTTTTACGACGTAGCGATTTTCACAATACTCACCGGTAATGAAAACACAAACATGCATGCACACAAACCGAAATTTATCATTGGATTTTTAATCCGAATTATCATTATTTCGAAGTTTTCAGCCCGGTTCCTATGACTTCGGATTAACGAGGTTCTACTGTATAAGGAAAATGAGCTCTGCCCCATGGCGGCCATGTTTTTCAACGAATCAAAATAATTTGATCAATCTTGGTAGAGAGTGACCTAAGGAACATCTGTTCCAAATAACTTTGAAATCCAGCCAGTACTTTTGGCCAAGAAAATTTTTCAAATTTGTACTATATGCATATGAGGAAACGGCTCCACTCCCTGGTGGCCATGTTTTTCAACGGATCAAAATAATTTCAACAATCTTGGTAGAGAGTGACCTAAGGAACATATGTGCCAAATAACTTTGAAATCCAGCCAGTGTTTGGCCAAGATTTTTAAAATTTGTACTATATACATATGAGGAAAACGGGCTCTGCCCCCTGGTGGCCATTTTATTCAATGGATCAATTTGAGCAGTCTTTGTAAAGAGTGACCAAAGAAACATCTGTTCCAAATAGCTTTGAAATCTAGCCAGTACTTTTGGAAGAGAAGATTTTTCAAATTTGTACTATATACATATTAGGAAAATGGGCTCCGCCCCATGGTGGCCATGTTTTTCAACAAATCAAAAAAAAAAAAATTTGATCAATCTTGGTAGAGAGTGACCTAAGGAACATCTGTGCAAAATAACTTTGAAATCTTGATAGTGGTTTTGGAAGAGAAGATTTTCAAAATTTTCATGTTTTTTTCTTTCTGTTGCCAAGGCAACCAGACTTCTGCATGGAATCAAATTCTTTGAACAACTATGAAAGCTCTTATTGAAATGAAATGGCTTGAAACACCATTGAATTACCATTTCTTTTTGCAGAACCAGATGTAGCACAACCCTTGAAGGACCATTGAATGTCTTTATATACTAAATAGTGCAACCATTGAAACTCCATCAAAACACCATTGAAAATCAATCGAAACACCATTGAAACTCCATTGAAATGAGCCAAAATATGCAAATGAGCTCTCCCTAAAAAAATGAAAAATTATTTTCAATGGTATCCAATGAGGGATTTTAATGGAATAAAATGGTTTTTCAATGGTATTTTGGTGGTGTCATTTTACATAAAATAATGGTGAATCAATGATTTAAAATGAAATATCAATAACCTTAAATGGTAATTAATGTAAATTCAATGGTGCCAAATAATACTCACGCACTGAGTATGGTGGACCAGGAGATTTAAACAGGCAACATGGCTGGATACGAAAATAATTTTAATCATGTCATCACATATCACATCAGTATCAACAGTCTAAACTTTTTTTTAAACAAATTACAGTGACCAACATGGATATTGATTCCCCATGCTTAAGAGCAGTGTCCGGTTTCATCCTTTATTAAGGTAGTGGCACCCTAATCCATGAAATTTCAAATTTGTGTTTCTTTGGTATTTTTTCATTTTGTACATTCAAAGAAAGCATTTTGTGTAATATAAAAAAAATCTAACCACAAATTCTTTGTATTTTTCTTTATTTTCAGTCTATCAATCACTGTATTCAAAAGCTTACGCAAATTCTGTTCGGGTATACATATAAAAACAGCTATAAAATCATCAAATTTCCTTTTTTTTTGTCTCACAAATTGATTTATTTAATACCTAAGACATGTATTATATGGCAAACATTAAAAAAATTCAGAGAAAACCTGTTAATATGTTTGTTTAAAAAAATATTTAGAAAATGTTCCTACTATATTTTGATATTTTGCTTACATTTGCGAAATAGCGCAACTACAAATCCTGGAAAATTATATATTTTTTTATACAAGTATTTAAGGAAATAAATATTAAGTATAACAGTTTGTATAAAATGACCCCCCGTTTTTTAAGCATAGTAAAAATACCAAATATTAGGTGTTGACAGTTTTATAAGTTCTTTTCATGTACCATGTGTCCACAATATTAAAGAAATAAATTAACTTATCATATTAAGTGTTGCATGCTGAATGTGAAACCATTGTTAAGTAAAATAATGAACAGAAAATGACATTTTTTATGTGAAAACACAATCCTCATTTCATATATGAAATTTTCCTGAAAATAAAAATCTGTTTTACACTGTACATTAAAAAGTGTACAAAGTTCTACAAAATCATTTGTTTTATAAAGCTTGCCATTTCAAACTACCTAGTTACTTGATTAAAGTTTTTTTTAAGTTAACACATTCAAGAAAAAGAATATCTGCAGAGATTTATACAAACTAATGGAACCTGTATATGGAATCCTTCGACAGAATAATTATGAGTCAAGTACTGGCATATCTTGGGAATCACTTCCTCAATCACTTTTTTTGAGCTGGTTACTCTTGGTAATCCAATACTGTTTTTGGCTATAAAACAGTCACGAAGTCCATCTGCTCCTGACCTTCTATGGATTACTCTCAAATGTTCTAAGTTTAACCCTGAGCCAGCAATGTTCTCAGCCGGTGGGCACTTCATAACTCCTTTGCATACCAAGACATCCAATGACCTAATGTTGTTTGATTTTGCTATGTTAAAAAGCATTGAATTCTTTACTGCATTTAATGAGAAACTGCATGATACTAGTTCAGGGACCTCACACAGTCTTAATAAGTTGTGCAAGAGCTTCAACGTCTGCTTCAGCATTATGTGCACTGTAAGAAATGCCAAGGTTAAGGTTTTGGTTGACCAAGTCCTCCTGTTTGTGTGACTGGTCTGGGAACTTCTTAAAACAGCAAGACTGTCAACACAGCATAAAACTACCTGTACTTCCTGTTTTCTCCATGGCAGTCATGAGTACTGGAAAATCAAATCTGCAGCCATTATGCGCAACATAAATTTTTCTAGCCAGCTGCACAATTTTTCAAGGGCACATTTGATAGTCAAAGTCTCAACAGCCTTTCCATTGACAACTATGTTACCACTATCACTTAGACATATTCCTGTAATTCTTTGTGCATCTGGTGCAATTGGGACAAGAGGCTAGGAGTATACCCCAAACTGGGCCCCACTTTTTATTTCTTTTGCCGCAATCTGTGTGATGTGAGGAATGACAGAACCACGAACTGAAAAAAAAGTGAAAACATAAATAGGTGAATATCACTTATTCCATTGCACAAAAAAACAAAACAAATGACAACACTCTCACATCTGTGTTTATGAAATAAATGATAGCTTTTCATCAAAGAAACTGGTGTAGATTAAAAATTATTTTAATTTTACATTTGTGCCATATCTAACTTGTTTACATTCTCATGTTGTGCTTTTTTTTAATGTTTATGAATATGCTACCTAATCACTTTATTTATTTATCTAATCTAAGTGGATAAATAATTATTCTTACTTAGGTCAGTAGTTTCAAGGTCAAGTGTAACAAATGTTGGCTTTCCAGTATCCACTTTAACAGGTTGAAAATTCCCTTGAGGAACAGCATCTGGTAGTTGATCAATGTCAACATCATTGGAGTGTCCTACTTCTGCAATTGATACACATCAATGAATCTGTTATATAATAGTCTTCAAAATACTTAAATAAACTTCAAAGTACATATTTTATTTAAATTTTATCAAGCTATGAATCAAACATTTTTCTGATAAACATTTTCACTTTTTGGGGGGGTGGGGGGGATTCAATGTACATAACTGGCGTTAGTTGTTGTTGTATTGGGGTTTACCGTCGCTGCGATAGTATTTCAATCATATAGCGACGTCCAGCTAATTACAAGTGGAGGAAGACCCCGAGTACACAGAGGTACCCGGGTAGAACCACCGACCTACCGCAAGCCAGCTGGAAACTGGCGTTAGTGATGACTTATTGCTTATTATGAATCCAGAGGTAAGAGTTAAACATTAGAAATTTGTTACCAGTCCTAGAATCAAACTAATGACCCAAAAAATATAAAGACATAAAACCAGGGCTTTACTGATTAAGCTAAGTGGGGGCTAAACACTTTAGAAGGTTCCCCTACCTGACTGATATGAAACACCCTCCAAGGCTTCCATTGCTCCTTGACTAGTAATGCGTTCCTTCTTGAGTTCGAGTCTACGGCGTTTCACAGACGGAAGGACCTGAGATTTCTGCTTCTGCAAACTTTGCTTCTGGCACTTATCAGCATACTTTACAGTATTATTTCCAGGTGACAGTCCTAGTGCCTCATTAGTCTAAAAATAACCAACTTACATCTATCTAAAACATTTTTTTTTTTTTTTTTTTTTTTTTTGCATTATCAAAAAAAAAAAGAAGTCATTACTATTATGTAGCAACTGAAGAATACAATACAAACACAATAGGTTCTGGGTTCAAATTCCACTTGTGGAATTAACTCTATGCTCTTCATTGAAAAATAATTGCAAGTCCATTATGGGCCATTTAAGATATTTTTTTTATATACACAATCAAGCTAAAATTAATCCTTGAAAATCTAAACATATCACAAATTTTTCATTCAGGGGGAATTATAATTGCATAATCTGACTCATGGGGACTGGAAAATGTTACTGAATACATTTCTTTTTTATTATTCAAGCTTAAATTAACCAGTTAAAATATATTCAAACATACCACAAATTCTTTCCAACTGCAGAAAACATGTCAACCATCAACTGTTCACAGGAAATAGAAATATAAACAAAACATAAAACACAGAACTGCAGTCAACATATAAGTAGTAAAAAACAAAACATTAACAATGAAAAAATTGTAAATAAATCAGGTTTTTCCGGGGGCTGGAGGCAGATATAACCCACCTGGCCAGCTCAAATCTGTCAAATTGTAAAAAATGGGAATAATTACAAAAAAATATATATAAAAAAATAACAAGAATGCTTGCCTCATTCCTTTAAAATTAGCCTATGGAAAAAACCTGATCAATGATTTTGAAACTTTAATAAACAAGTTAACAATAAATTCAAACAGTAACAAGAGGGCCATGATGGCCCTGCATAGCTCACCTGATTGTAAATGAGCAACGTATGTTGGATTTTTCATATGGATCTACTTTTTGACCCCACATGACCGAAATTCAAACTTGCCCAAGATTTTATTGAAACAAACATTCTGACCAAGTTTCATGAAGATTGGGCCAAAAATGTGGCCTCTAGAGTGTTAACAAGGTTTTACTAAGATTTGACCTGGTGACCTAGTTTTTGACCCCACATGACCCAAATTCGAACTTGTCCAAGATTTTATCAAAACAAACATTTTGACCAAGTTTCATGATGAGTAGGCCAAAAATGTGGCCTCTAGAGTGTTAACAAGGTTTTACTAAGATCTGACCTTGTGACCTACTTTTTGACCCCACATGACAATATTTCGAACTTGTCCAAGATTTTATAGACACAACCATTCTGACCAAGTTTCATGAAGATTGGCCTTAAAAATTTGGCCTCTAGAGTGTTAACAAGCCAAATTGTTGATGACGCACGACGAAGCACATTGTGCTCAGGTGAGCTAATAACAATTTCAAACAGAAAACTTTCTGTAACAATAAAATACCTTTGCTATGTAGCCTCTTCCTTCATTGATGAAGGCTGCACTAGCAGACACCCTGTAATCCAGGGACTTGGAATTCCCGTAGTGATGAGACTTGGGAGCACGGAGACTGACCTCCTTGTTAGCATGCTCACACTGCTGAATTGATCCCAAGTCTGCATACTGACCAGCATTTGCAATTAGAGGATCAAATATTTCCTGAAGTTCAACACGCAGGTTTGGGTCTTTCAGTGATGTCTTGTAAGGAAGACTTTTATGCACATAAAGTTCACCTGGTGTCTGTTTAACAAGAGGGCCATGATGGCCCTGAATCGCTCACCTGAGTACCATTGCTTCAACTGATGTCAAGGTTTTTAAACAGACAAGGATTCTGATATAACTTAATCTAAAATATTTTACCCCTGACAATACTACACACCAAATACCTAAGCAATGGGCCATATGGTTTCAGAGAAGACTTGGGCGCAGGGTCATTTATCACCGTAGGGCCAAGACTTTGAAAATCTTTGTAATGAACCATTAGATGCTACAACATACCAAAAATCTTAGCTCTAGGCCTTATTGATTCATAGAAGAAGATTTTTTAAGATTTTCCTATTTAACTCTATGTAAAACAAGTGACCCCTGGTGTGGGGTCATTTATCACCATTGGGCTATGATTTGTACAATCTTGGTAGTGGCCCATAAGATGATGCTACATACCAAATATCTAAGCTCTAGGCCTTATGGATTCATAGAAGAAGTTTTTTTAAGATTTTCCTATATAACTCTGTGTAAAGGGGGGTCTTTATCACCATTGTAAAACAAGTGACCCCTGGTGCGGGGTCATTTATCACCATAGGGCTATGATTTGTACAATCTTGGTAGTGGCCCATAAGATGATGCTACATACCAAATATCTAAGCTCTAGGCCTTATGGATTCATAGACGAAGATTTTTTAAGATTTTCCTATATAACTCTATGTAAAACAAGTGACCCCTGGTGCGGGGTCATTTATCACCATAGGGCTATGATTTGTACAATCTTGGTAGTGGCCCATAAGATGATGCTACATACCAAATATCTAAGCTCTAGGCCTTATGCATTCATGGAAGAAGATTTTTTAAGATTTTCCTATATAACTCTATGTAAAACAAGTGACCCCTGGTGCGGGGTCATTTATCACCATAGGGCTATGATTTGTACAATCTTGGTAGTGGCCCATATGATGATGCTACATACCAAATATCTAAGCTCTAGGCCTTATGGATTCATAGAGGAAGATTTTTTAAGATTTTTCTATATAACTCTATGTAAAACAAGTGACCCCTGGTGCGGGGTCATTTATCACCATAGGGCTATGATTTGTACAATCTTGGTAGTGGCCCATAAGATGATGCTACATACCAAAAATCAAAAGGTTAGGCCTTGTGGTTTCGTAGAAAAAGAATTTTTTAAAGTTTTTCCTATATTAGCCTATGTGAAATCAAGTGACCCCTGGGGCGGGGCCAATTTTGACCCCAGGGTCATAATTTGTACAATCCTGGTAGAGAGTCATAAGATCATGCTACATACCAAAAATCAAAAGGCTAGGCCTTGTGGTTTCAGAGAAGAAGATTTTTTAAATTTTCATTTTTAAAATCTATTTTTAGCTCCTGTGACCTAATTATGCAATGGACCAGAACCATTTATACAACTTTAGTAGAGCTTCATCCAAGGAACATTCCTGCAAAATATTTTTCAAATTGGCCAAGCCGTTTAGGAGGAGATGTTGTTTGAAGCAATTGTTGACGCCGGACGCACGGACGCACGCACGGACGCACGGACGACGGACGACGGACAAAAGGCGATCAGAAAAGCTCACCTTGAGCACGTTGTGCTCATGTGAGCTAAAAACAAAATCTTTCATTACAGAAAGAATGGTCTCAAAACTGGTGAGGCACAAGCGCCTTTATGTTTTGCCGAAGGGCCTCCGTTTCCCCTTGATTTCTGGCGAAAGCATATTTCAAGCACTTTTCTAGATACAAAATAACCATTTTGCTCAGTTTAACATCTTTCTTATGGTGTAGAGCATACAAGTTTTTTCCTACGTTTTTAACAATATGATTTCTGTCATATCGCTTTTTCATTTCGATTTTTTTGTTGTTTCTTAGCCTTGCAATTAGTGTATTATCGCCATCTCCTTCAAGGTACTCCACTGGAGTCCCCTCATCACCCAGCTGAATAACACCGGTCTCCCCACTAACACTTTCCATGAGTCTAGCACTTCCTCTATAGTCCCTGACACATTTGTGAGGCCTGACATTACAACCTGGTTTATTCCACCACCACCAATTGCATGTTCCACAGGTTCTGTGGCTGATGACTGACTTGAAAACCTTCTTACCATACACTGCCTTACTCATAAGGAATGTATGTGCTGTCAAAAAAATATTTAAAAAAAAAAAACTGTGAAACATGTGACAGTCTGCTTATTATTTGGTTTAACAAGCTAATAACTATTATCTTCAAATAAGATGGAAAAAAGCAAGCACATACTATTACAATTGACGGTAGAAGTGATTGACGCTCCCCAAACTGCATTTTAGGCCAATTATTCAGGCAACCTGTTTATGCCATGAAATCATGGGAAGTGATCAAAAATACATCTAAACAAATAGAAAAAAAAAATGTAGAAACAATACTATAATCTTCCTAATGCAATACTTACATGTTAAACTATCAAACCCCCTCTTTTGTCAAGCAGTGTCAATGGCACATGACATTCCAAAGCGTGTTCTACAAGGGAACTTCTTGTCAAGGCATGTACGTCTCGTGGAGCTTGCAGGAGTACCAGACATTTTTTGGAGTATCTTCCTATGTCCAAAATGTCTTGCATTTACAGTATTTGCAGGGGTTCTAGTAGTAATTAAAAAAAGATAAAATAAAATGTAACCAGCAATACTTCTGTAACAAAAACTACCAAAACCATTGCAAAAATACATGAATAGTAATTGTACTAATGCCTTCCAGTGTGCTATCAGTCTTGAATTTTCAGTGCAAAATATATGACCTCTGAATATATACTGTACAGTATATAAGCATTACACTGGTTTTAATTATGTTATTCTTGTATATGTGACTGTGGTATCAATAAAAATAGGTTGTAAAATATTGTTTCCTAAAATGTTAAAATTAAGTTGATATATTCAACAAAGATTAAACACTTTAAACCAACTTGATAAAAGCTTTTTTACCGTGGGGAGGCTGCAGAGGGGGAAGCCAGAGCCTGAATGTTACAGTCATCTCCACCATTATCCTCATC
This sequence comes from Solen grandis, assembly GCA_021229015.1. NCBI lineage: Eukaryota > Metazoa > Mollusca > Bivalvia > Adapedonta > Solenidae > Solen > Solen grandis. The sequence goes on along the minus strand of CM037783.1, from coordinate 67,687,851 downwards.
ACCCGACTCAACATCTGTCCAATCACTGTCTGAGTCACCTTCAACAACAGGGCCAGCCTGTAATCTTTGTCTGAAAAATAATAAATACCAAGCACTCATTACTTTCTAACTAAATAAAAATACAATATTGACCTGATACTAGGTGCAGCAAAACTGAACACAAAAGAAAAAAAAAATCCATGAAAGAAGAACACAAAGTGAACAATAAGACTTCAATATTTGCAATAGAGGCAACGCTTTGCCTAAATACTAAGGGCTTCAGTAGGATAATTTCATATTTGAGTTCACTATGTCTCAATGCTTTCAGTCTTCTTGTAATGTATTGAGCAATAAATGTTTTAAATAAAGACCATCTTTAACTATTTAATCAATTACTTTAGAGATGGTGATTCATCAGGAAAGGGACACACTCCAAGATCATCCACAAATTGTCCTTCCATTTTTTCCTTGACCACTGAGGATTCTAGCTGTGCAACATATCTGAAACAGAACAGCGTGTCTGTGAGGAAAACATATCAAAACATTTGTAAAAAAAACAAGAATAATCTGCATACTTGCATAAATAAAAAGTACAAATGGCCATGATCAAATAATATCATCTTGTTACTGAGCATGACACTACCAAGTTCAGTAATGCAGGCACTTTTGAAAGTTTTATGTAGAGTAAAACACATTGACTGGTCAGTTGACACAACAATAGGCAGGGTTCATTCTAGAAATGAAATCAGTGGGGTCAAAGGGCCCACTGTTGGCAAATAAGTGGGGACATTGCCTAAAAAACAGGGGTCAATACAAAATATATCTTAACAAACAGAAAGTGACTTATAAGTGACCCATGCCTCTTAAATGTCATTCCTTATTGCTAATGTGTTTGAAACATCCATTAACTATGAAGAAAACTAAAACTATGGAACTTTTTTAAATTTTTGAACTTTTTAAGTCTGTTGAACAACATGTTTTGGTTATGACAAACAATCACTATCATTAGTCATTAAAAGCCTTCCGTGCTTCCTCTCATTCCAATATTTAAGGGCACTTTTGAAGTCAGATTTATATACGGCTGCAGAAAAATCGGGTTTTATTTATTCAGCTTCCAGTCCACCCACATGATCTCTACTTTCTGCATACCTGGTTAGCATACTTGAACTAAAGTGAATTGATCCTTCTTAGGGATTTTTGTTTATTTATTCAGTTTTTATCTTGCATATGTCATAACACATTATACTTTTATCGTTACCGTATCTGATTCTGAACCAAGAAAACTTTTCAAGTTAAGTTATGCTTACTTTTTTGTGACACACTAATGACACACTAACAGTAACTGTATCTGACATATCCGTTCAACTATTGACTGGGGGCCTCTTTTATCATTATTTTCCACTGATTTATTCTTATTTTCATCACTACTTGTCTTTTGTTGCTTCGACCATAGTCCAAAGCGTCTTTCGCTTTCGTTTTTCAGCCATCTTTTCAAATTATGAACTGGAAAAGAAACGCCAATATTGATTGGTCGTAATATGCTAACATGGTGAAAATATCGCTACCACAGCCAATCAGAGACGCTGTAATAAAAGCAGTTATAATTTTGATAGTGCACTTGATTGTGCGATATTTTATGATCAGAATAATGTTCCGGTCGTCGACGCTTTTCTTCTCGGCAGACAGTGCGCCCGATCGGCGCATTACCGGCATTTTCTTTGCGCCAAACAATATTTTTATGCGCCAAATACGCAAAGGCGCGTTCTAGAATGAACCCTGAATAGGGTATAAACATGATGGTACATGAGGAATGATGAATAATTAAGAAACAACAAACAGAGGTGATAAGGAAACATACTCCATTTCTTTCTGGAAAACATTATGGGCTGCCTGTCTTGCAGAATCAACAGCAACACTCACAATCGTCTCACCAGCACGATCCTCCATATTTTTCAAATTCTTTCTGCAGATAGGCTTCAGGTTAAGCGTTGACAGGAAATTTTTAACACTAACCACCTAAACTGTCAATCATTGCTGGAAATAGACAGAAACATCATAGTAAAACAGTGATTTCTTTCATCATTTAATTGTTCAGTCACAAAAGTACAAAAATTGTGATTATTTAGATATATACATTTATAAATATATTAACATTATTTCAATATCTGGAGTGAGTTGCTTGCCATATAAAAATAGTAGACTCAGAATTGTTTAAAACAAAATTACAAATTAAATTGAAAAATGAAAACATTTTGATACACCCACCAGAAGACAGTTACAATCAGTTACAGCATGTCATGTGTATACATATTTCATTTTAACAGCCTGATGAGAATTAATTTACAATGAATTATAATATGTCATTATAATACTTACCTGTACCAAGCTTGGTATTAACATCAAAACAGGGCATCCCTTTGGCTTTGTTGTGATGTGTCTTTCCATATGACACCCTGTTTATAAACTGACAGTCTGGGTTCTGGTACATGACATATAAGTATCCTCCAAGCCCTTTTTGGAGTTCACCAACAATATTGTAGAACATAAGGGGAACGGGTCCTAGCTTACAGGACTGACAGTATCTTAAATTGTCCATAAGAACACCTAGTTCAATAATTCTCCTACCCTCTCTCCACCCACTTCGACTAACGCCATTCACAAGCTTCAGATGTTGATCACTGACAATTATCCGTTTTGCACGAATTACCAAAACACAAACTCGTGAAACTATAATTATGTTCAATCAACACATTCTTTGCATGTTTTAAAGTTGCTTTTTTAATGCGAGCTTTTCGGAAAACACCGAAATTGTCACGATATCTCATTATGATTTCTAAAGTAACGAAACGGGAAGTAGATTTGGAGATGTTTTTCTCTGTTATTTATTTAGAAAAGTAACAACGTTTTTGCATTTAAATGACAAATAACAATAACAAGAGCTGTCAGAGGACAGCACGCTCGACTATTCAAAATGCTTGTTGGTAAATCAAATGAAATCTATTTAAATTCTTGCCCTTCACATACCCTGTACATAATAATAGTAAACAAGAGCTGTCAGAGGACAGCACGCTCGACTATTCAAAATGCTTGTTGGTAAATCAAATGAAATCTATTTAAATTCTTGCCCTTCATAGTAATAGTAAAAACTGATATACCTTGATAGTCTGATACCCCTTAATATATTTATGATGTCTAAAATCAATCCTATGCCTAGTTACTGAGACATAAGCACAATAACACTGTGCATGCAAAACTTAAACCAAAAATCCATGTTAGAAAAGGGCAATAATTTGCATCAGTACAAAAGTTATCCTCCTGTTTTCTGATGCCCTTGAAGACACACCTTAACTTTCTAGTCAATTCCACAAGCAATTTCTGAGATATAAGCTGGATAGTAGCTTGAATGCAAAAATTTAACCATAATTCTAAGTTAAAAGGGGGTCATAATTTTTAATTTATTCCATCAAGTGATATCTTCCTTTACCCCAAAAAAATTTAACCAAAATTTCTAAGTTAAAAAAGGGGTCATAACTTGTAATATATTCCATCAAAAGTTATCAACCTTGATAGTATGATACCCCTAAGCATATTAAAGATGTTTCAAATCAATCCCATGCCTGGATACTGAGATATAAGCATGAAAGTAACTTGCATGCAAAACTTTAACCAAAATTTCTAAGTTAAAAAGGGCAATAATTTGTAACATATTCCATTAAGAGTTATCTACCATGAAAGTATGATACCCCTAATATTAAAGATGTTCAAATCAATCCCATCCTGGATACTGAGATATAGCATGAAAGTAACTTGCATGCAAAACTTTAACCAAAATTTCTAAGTTAAAAAAGGGGCCATAACTTGTAATATATTCCATCAAAAGTTATCTACCATGAAAGTATGATACCCCTTAACGTATTAAAGATGTTTCAAATCAATCCCATGCCTGGATACTGAGATATTAGCATGAAAGTACCTTGCATGCAAAACTTTAACCAAAATTTCTAAGTTAAAAAGGGGCAATAATTTGTAACAAATTCTATCAAGAGTTATCTACCATGAAAGTATGATACCCCTAAACATATTAAAGATGTTTCAAATCAATCGCATGCTTGATACTGAGATATAAGCATGAGAGTATCTTGCATGCAAAACTTTAACCAAAATTTCTAAGTTAAAAAGGGGCCATAATTTGTAATATATTCCACCAAGAGTTATCTACCTTGGTTGTCTGATGCCCCTGAACATATTTGTAAACTTTCAAGTCAATACCATGAATGGTTATTGAGATACAAACTAGATAGTAGCTTGCACGCAAAACTTTAACCAAATTTTCTATTGCATGCAAAACTTTAACCAAAATTTCTAAGTTAAAAAGGGGCCATAATTCATATTAAATTCAGTCAAGAGTTATCTACCTTGGTTGTCTGATGCCCCTGAACATATGTATAAACTTTCAAGTCAATACCATGAATGGTTATTGAGATATAAGGTTGATAGTAACTTGCACGCAAAACTTTAACCAAAAGCTGCAACGCCAACGCCGACGCCGACGCCAGGGTGACTACAATAGCTCTCATATTCTACGAATAGTCGAGCTAAAAATGATATACCTTGATAGTCTGATACCCCTCACTATTTTTATGATGTCTAAAATCAATCCTATGCCTAGTTACTGAGACATATGCAAAATAACACTGAGCATGCAAAACTTTAACCAAAAATCCAAGTTAGAAAAAGGCCATAATTTGCATAAAATTCAGTCCAATAGTTATCCACCTTAGTTTTCTGATGCCCCTGAAGACACTCCTTAACTTTCTAGTCAATTCCACAAGCAATTTCTGAGATATAAGCTGGATAGTAGCTTGAATGCAAAAATTTAACCAAAATTCTAAGTTAAAAGGGGGTCATAATTTTTAATATATTCCATCAAGTGTTATAACCCTTTATAGTATGATAAAGCATGAAAGTACCTTGCATGCAAAACTATCCAAAATTTCTAAGTTAAAAAAGGCAATATGAAATACATTCCATCAAGAGTTATCTACCATGAAAGTATGATACCCCTAAACATATTATAGACGTTTCAAATCAATCCCATGCCTGGATACTGAGATATAAGCATGAAAGTAACTTGCATGCAAAACTTTAACCAAAATTTCTAAGTTAAAAAGGGGCAATAATTTGTAACATATTCCATCAAGATTTATCTACCATGAAAGTATGATACCCCTTAACATATTAAAGATGTTTCAAATCAATCCCATGCCTGGATACTGAGATATTAACATGAAAGTAACTTGCATGCAAAACTTTAACCAAAATTTCTAAGTTAAAAAGGGGCAATAATTTGTAATATATTCCAATATATATTGAGATATAAGGTTGATAGAAACTTGCACGCAAAACTTTAACCAAAAGCTGCAACGCCAACGCCGACGCCAGGGCAACTACAATAGCTCTCATATTCTTCGAATAGTCGAGCTAAAAATGGTCAAATTTGGCTAAAGAATATGAAATGTACTAAAAATAAAATATCTTTGTCAAATAAAAATCGTATTCCGAATAGTGGCGTTATGTGACGAAGAATCTCGAACTTTTGGCGATCTTTGCCGACATTTGCCGGGCCCATTAGGGTGCCTCTACCTTAAATTAATATGTTTTTTGATTTTTCATAACACACTATAGCCTATGTTCCAAGTTCTGAACAACCTCCTCTTTCTCCACCTATTGTATTAAAAACACTTATAACATTTTTAAAACTTATTATGCCACCTGTTGGATGCCTTGAATTCTTTAAGTCCAAGTTCTAAAACGATTTTCCTTGAATTCACCAAGATCAGTGGTCCTGATGATACAATGCGCCATGGGTCAGAGATCAGTTTCCACAAAAAGGAATGTCCAAGTCCTTGTTGACATTCCTGAATATGCACTGATGTTACGCATAAATTTACATTGAAATTCTGCTCATATTCTGCAAGGACTTCAGCTTTCTTCCTCCCACATGTCTGAAACTGAAAAAAAAAAAAAAAAAAAAAAAGTAAAATGATTTAAAAGTAAAATAACTAAGAAGCGCAAAGCCTATAGCCTGCCTTTGTATTTAAACATTCTAGTGTTTACTCAGATTTGATCACTGATCCTTATTCCCATTCATACCTGTATTAATAATAAAGATGAAGTTCTGACTGTGCATGCAAATTTGTAAAACCAAATTTTTCTCATCATTATAAATTCAAAATATTTTTCCATCTTACAATGTCAGTTAACTAGGAGAAATTGAGTTCAGCCACAATCAAACTCAGTTGCAGTAGAAGTATGACAGCTATAATTTGTAAACTAAGTTTGAGAGATATAGTGCTGTTACACTGCAGCATCACGCCATAGATAGTTAGCATGACACCACTCCGAAGTTGCATTATCCCCAACACCGCGACAGGGTCCTATTATAATATGCTGAGCACCAAACAAGGGAGATATAGTGTCATTTTTCTTTTACAACTTTCATACGTTGCTGCTAGGGACAGGAACCCAAGGCTTCCAGTTCCGGAGGCAGACACCCTTACCACTGACTGGGGATGGTGTTATGTAAGGTAAACTGCCTGTCTAATTAACTACCATGAAAAAGGTAAAGGCAGTAGCATTGTGGATGTCTCAAGTTGTTCTTTGATATGCGACACTTCAGTTTTCAAGGATCTTACAACCTTTTTTTTCTCAGAAAATGTATTCATTTCTAATAAGAGTCTATTTACCTTTTGTTAATCACCATGATCCAAAGTCTGTGTTGTTTACAAAGAGAAGAGAAGGCATCATCCTTGTTGAAAACATGGTTGGACATGTTGCTACACTTAGGCTGTTCCAGCTGAAATAAAAACAAAATTATTAAAAGGTGTGTTAAATTAATCAGATTTCATTTTATTACAGCAATGACAATGGACATAATATAGCTGAATTTAATACAGCATTCAATGTTAAAAATTCCAAGTCACTACCAGCAGTTGGTCATGAACAAATATTCCAACAGAAATTCTTATATATCTAAAGGAGTAAAACAATGTTTTTTCCTTAAATTTTTATAGATCTACATGTAAGATAATCAAGCGATGATTTAGTGTAAACCAAAATGAGTTTTATTGCGGATCGCACATTTGTTAACAGATTTATTGTATATACAATGATTTTTCACCAAGGCCTTCTTTTTTTTAAATTAAGTATCATACGGTACTCTAGTCCGACGCATCACTATTCCGACGCCTTTTTTGTTTTGACCTCGTTTTTTATAAAATAGATTCCATGTAACATCATTCTTCCAAGTTCTGTTTTTGATAACATCCCTTTTAGTGTTAAAAGGTAAAACTGTGGCGATTTATTGATGCAGGGCTATTATTTGGTGCCTTTTATAAATGTACAACACACCTGCAAAACCTCCTTTTCAATTCATAAGTACTTTTTCTCATCTGGCATATATTCAGTGAAGCAATAAAAAAAGAAAAAGCTGTGCAACCAAAATCCCCTCGTATATTTTTTTTTGTCACGAAATTCAATTTTTATTTACATACTACAATGATTAAATGAAAAAACAATCAAATGCGTCATTTCATTGTACTCTCAAGTCATCCTCACTTACAGACATGCACACTAGTGATTTTTCATTAAAAAAATGATGTCAGCCACATGAAAACAATATAAGACTATGAATAAATGACTTAGTTTTTCCATACAATGTAAAATTATATTTTTGGTTTATGTTTAATTAAAAAAGACCACCATTTTTTCTTAGGTGCGTCAGAACTGTGTACTCGAGGATAAATAAACTCCTCGCCATTTGCAGACGAAACAAAGTCACTTATTTTTTATGGATAAATGGAAAGTAATTTCATTACAAACATAATTAATACTCATAACTATATTGAATATTCTGACCTTTGTCATAAAATGGATGTCATCTGCCAAGATATTGCGAATCAATAACGTTATCACCTATTTTTTACACTGTTGTTTGTCGTTGTTTTCAAAATGGCGGATTGATGCACCGCTGCATTATTTTCGGTTTTCAAATTTAAAAGAGGGAAAGTTAAGATCAGTTACGAAACAAAAACTGGCTTTCGAAATAAAATTTAAAGAGTGGGTTTTCCAAAATAAAATACAAAATATAAGTAAAAATCATTGATCTACGTAGAAATTAGCGTCAACTTTTCGGCACTACTTTTCCTCGTAGGATTGTCCTCCTAAAACCTTGCAACAACTTCCGAACTTTCATTCGGGGCGCGGTTAATTCGAACAAAAAACATTCGTAACCTTTTTTTCGATGTGTAAGTTAAAAAAGAAAAAGAATTACCTAAGACTTCTGTTAAAACCTCAGTTAAAAGGTCTTAGTAATAGTTAGATCTAGTCGTTTTTGTTTCAGTATAATTTTCAATAATCTTTAAGCTTTCGATTTAATCCTATTTTGTATCACAAAAGCTCACCATGAGCACGTTGTGCTGAAAACTGAAAAAAAAGGAACACTGTATAGCTTTAATCACCGAATGCTTGTCAAAGATCAAACATGTATATTTGTATCGCTATTCTACCATATGTATTTCCATGTGCAAGGTCAAGGCTGAAGTATGACTACATTCCTAATCATGAAACCTTCACGTGTAAAGCTTTTAGCCTGTGTGTATTTGCATGTGTGTAACCAATTTTGCCTTTTGACTACATGTATAATAACACATAGGACACTTTTGTGGCCTTTCTCCTGTATGAAGTTGCATCTGTGTATTAAATCTGATCTGTCACTAAACATAGATTCACAAAAAATACACTTGTATGGCTTTTCTCCTGTGTGTATTCACATGTGTTTAACCAAATATACCTTCTGGCTACATGTATAATAAAACGTAGGACACTTGTGTGGCTTTTGTCTTGTATGAATTCTAACATGTTTTACTAAATTTGATCCATCACTAAATGCAGATTCACAAAAAGTACACTTGTATGGCTTTTTTCCTGTGTGTATTCACATGTGTTTAACCAACTATACCTTCTGGCTACAAGTATAACACACAGGACACTTGTGTGGCTTTTGTCTTGTATGAAATCACATTATGTTTTGCTAAATCTGATCTGTCACTAAATGCAGAGTCACAAAGTACACTTGTATGGCTTTTCTCCTGTATGTATTCACACATGTTTCACCAAATATACCTTTTGGCTACATGTAAATCAACATTCAGGACACTTGTATGAGCTTCATGTAAAGCAACATTCAGGACACTTGTATGGCTTTTCTCCCGTATGAATTCACATGTGTTTTACTAAATCTGATCTGTCACTAAATGCAGATTCACAAAAAGTACACTTGTATGGCTTTTCTCCTGTGTGTATTCAAATGTGTTTCACCAAATATACCTTTTGGTTACATGTATAATAACACACTGGACACTTGTGTGGCTTTTGTATGGTGGCATAAAGGTGACATGGAAGATATTTTTTATATTACGTGCGCATGTAATAGCTTTTACATGTGCATAGCTATTATGTGCGCATGTATTAACTACTATGTGCGCATGTTATAGCTACTACATGCGAACCAAAAAAGGATTTTCTTTAAATTTTAATTATAGGGTACATAATAGTCAGCCAATCAGAATAGAAGGAATGGAAGCCATATTTTCATTATGGAAATTTGTAAATTGATTGACGCAGGTCTGAAATATTGGGAAATTCAATTTGTTTTAAATAAAGACTACGGTCTCGTTATAAGCCTTAGACATTTAAAAAGGTTATTGCGATCGATGGGGCTACATAGACGTCAATGCTGCTCCATTTGGTCGACCTGACGTGATGTACCGCTTCACGTCTTTGTGAAACACAGAAAATCAGATTGTGGAAATACCATGGACAGACGAGCAGCATGTGCTGAGGAAGCTGAATTCCAATCTGTTATCCTGTGTAATCCAAATGTGTACGAAGTCTGTTTGGTTATCATGCAACGCCATAATATTTTACCCACAAAATCATGTCGAAAAGCCATTGATCTGTACATTTTTCTCAAAACAGAAATTACACAGCAATTATGAAGGACTACCAGTAAACATTTAAATTTTCAAGAGACCTGTCAGTTTGTTGGATTTGTCAAGCCACGGCACATATGATAATGCGCGGTTTATGTTGTTTTTTCCCCGTTATTTTTTTTTTTATTTTGTTTAAAGAGCAATTGAAACCTGTTCCTTACAACTATCTGAACAGGTGCAGTTTTTATTTACTTTTAAAACATGAAGTTCATATGTGCTATGATGATATTATATTTTTAATCATTATTTAAACCTATTTCATTTAAGTCAAGTTTTTATAATGAAGTTATAACATACCGCAGTTCAGTATTCAATCAAAGCAAATACTAACTGCATTGTTTGTAGAGAACGAACTGTAGCACATTTTGTACAGTTTTGAGGTGCTGTCAATTTTTTTAAACCTTAAGTATTTTCGTTGATATTAAATTTCTTGGAATCTGCATGTGATTAAATAAATTTCATTGGTACATGTATTCATGGGAACATGTTCTAGAAAACATAAGATCTATGAAGTATTAAGTTTTCGTTGGGATAAATATTTGTGATAAGTCATTCACAAAATCAACCAACAGTAAGTTTTCATGAATTAAGTTTTCTAGTACATTTGGAAAAGTCTTGATCTTTGGAAACATTCTTTGGTAAAGATATTTCTAAAGAAATGTTCATAATAAATATGAATCAGATTTGAAGATAAATTATCTCTATTTGATTATATTTCAAGTAAAATTCACAAGGCCAATCAACAAATTTGTAAGTGAATGTGGAGACTATTTTAAGGTACTGTAAAACTGGTTTAAAGGGATAAATAAATTTAAGCTTTCTTTGACTGCCAATAAGAGAATTGTCACCCCATAGAGTGAAACAAAAAAAATCTGTCTCAATATCACGCAAATAACTTATATCTTAAATAAGTTGAAAAACATTCTGCCATTTTTATTTATGAAGTGTTTATTGAATTGAATATGTTGTCAAAATGTTACATTACTGACCAAAAATATTTGGTATGAAATAAAATAATGTATTTGGGCGTTTCCATTTTGAAAACAGGAATAATGAAAGACGTCCCTAACTTAAGTATTACATAGTGCTAAGTATTGTTGAAAGAATTCGAGCACAAGGATTGTGTTCCTCATGTAATTGAGAGGCTGGCAGGATTAAATTCAGTTAGTAACAGTCAGTGAAGAAACCTGGTAGTAACTGAGAAGTTCACAGTTGGTATTCCTGTTTTAAAAGTTTTTAAAATGCTCAGAGTTGCATGTCAGTGAAGATACATGTATCTGGTTAGAGTGATAAGTACTAATCATGGATATATTTGTGTATTAATATGCTCAGTAAATTTTGGATAAATTATTGTATTTCATGATATAAATGAATATATAAAGATCATAAAAGGTTTATTTGACCCTATTTATCACTATTAATCTTATTTTTAAGCCAATGGATCAAATGATCATATTTCTCTAATAGCGGACCAGGCCGTGGACTAGGCGATATATATTCTTTGTAACCTCTTCATTTTGTTTTAAGAAAATCTCCAAAAAAGAAAAGTTTTCAACCTTAAGGGAAAACTCTTGTATATAAATATGTGCATGTACTCATAATTTGACTGTATGTTCATTTATAATAATTTCATGATACCAATCCAAGTTTGACTAGTTATGGTGGTGGCATATGTTTTTTTTTTGTTTTTTTTTGTTGTTGTTTTTTGTCATCCGATTCTCTGGTGTTCAACTAACTTTTTTTCTCTCATACAGCTGTTCAGTTTTTTTAAAAAAACTTGTCATTTTTTCTCTTTGCACATAATGCAAAATTATAAGAAATTAAATAGTTTACCACATGTATTTTTTTTTTTTTATTAGATATGTTTCATGATCAAGGGCAGCACTGATACCCTGATGTTCATACAGTCAGATTAGTTTAAACAATCATGTCATTAAATGTTGAGCCATGTTGACAAGAAATTAGAAATCAAAATGAAAGTGAATGATTTTTTTATTAAAAAGATTTATCAAACTGACCTACAATTGTTGGAGTTAACATCCTACTGAAAGTATTTCAGTCTTTTGGAAACTATATCTACATGAGACAGATATAGTGCTGTCACACTGCAGTATCTCAATGTATACGTGTGGAAAGAGGCAACATCCAGTCATATTATACTAACATCGGTCCAGTCCTGGAATATATATGTCACTAGGGATGTTAAAGGTTGTAGAATTAGTTAAAAAAATACTAACATCTGATGAAGTAAATGCAAGTAAAATGCAACTTTTATTAAAGTTAACAAAAGGAAATGACTTGCATATTGTTGTAATTAGAACAATAAAATAATATAAGGATTTTCATACAACAGACATTACACAATGTTTAAAGTCTTAGTTTACTTACTGATACCGCTTCAGCAAAAAGCTGTATAAAAAATTATCCATCAAGACACTTTAAAGACTTTTCACAAATGTTCTAAGAAGTAAATAGCAGCTTTTGTAAACTATATATCACACAACCTACAATCAACTTATAAAAATAAGTATATATTGGGACTGGTAAAGTAGTAAACATGTCTTATTTTTTATTGTATATCATATATTTTCCTGGTATGCCTTGCACCATTAAAGAAAGACAAAATTGTGGCATCAAGGAGACATGGAAAATCATTTTTTGTATCACGTCCCATGCAATAACCACTGTTTTTGCATGCAATGGCTATCGCATCTTTATACAATAGCTACAATGTTCACATGCAGTAGTTACTGTGTGTGCACCTTGTAAATGAGGCTATTGCATGCTTATCCATAGTGTTCACTTGTGCCAGTGATAGCTACTGCATGGTTATCACGTGTGCATCCATTGGCTATCAAGTTTGCACACAATGGTTATCATGCGCGGTTGATATAATTTAGATAATCTTATGTTTATTTTATAAAGATTGCGTATAAGTTAAAGCGTCTTTTTGAATAAAAGTAATCCATTCCTTGTCATTCATGGTTCTTAGTTTTGTCCATGTCTTGAGCCTTAATGCAAGGCTATGACGGATTCTTGCTGCATATGCTTTTTGAACCTACAAAATTCAGTTCCATTGTCTACCACTTGACCTCACTGCCCGTATGCATGATGAATGAAATTGATAGAGTCCGAAACTGTAGAATTGGCTTTTTTGATAAATAAAAGGCCAATACTTGAATTTGGCTAAGGCCTTGTAGCCATAAACATTGCCTCTAGTTTAAGTAAGTTAAAGTGATGTGAATGACAGAAGAGAGAATATAAACTAAAAGTTTTGTTTAATAACTCAAAGGCAGAAATTCTAAGACTAACAGTTCAAATATACCCATATTCATTAAAATATTACAGCCATAAACACTGATTTCAAATACTTTATCTCGTGGACATTGATGTTGCCTTTAAGTTCAATCTAATTTTGTTAAAGAAACTAGATGTGGGTGTTCCTCGGAACACTTGTGTCGCCTGCATTTAAGCATGTTTGATGAAAGAATTGACTAGAAAATCGATCTTTTGACAAATTATTGATAAAGCATAATCTATTTTGTGAGGTACAAAATAACACCAAATCACACACACACACACACACACACACATACACACACACATATATATATATATATATATATATATATATATATATATATATTTTTTTTTTAAAATATTCAAACAGTGCAATATGTAATAATTTTCCCAAGCACTTTCGACTATACAGTCTTCATCAGAGGAGTGTCAGAATGACTATGAATTCAAAACATTAACTGTAAGAAAAATTATGACGTCATTAAGCACTTATGACGTTAATTATATATATGTTGCAAGTTTGTAGTCATCATTATCATTATTGAGTTATCATTCTTGTGTACTGCACTCAGACCAATGAGATCTATCTACTATAAATGTTTAAGGCAACACTTCAAATACTTTACAAGTTATGCACCACACAAGAATTAAATCCAAAAAAATAAACAAAGGGAAATAACTCCAAAAATACAACAGTTATCATTCTTGCACAATGCACTCCATGAGATCTTTCCACCTGTGAGGTTTCAAAGTAATACCTCAAATACTTTTCGTGTTATGCTCCAGACAAAAGAAAAAGAGAAACAGAGTTATCATTCATGTGCACTGCACTCAGACCATTGAGATCTATGAAGTTTCAAGTCAGCACCTCAAATACTTTTTGAGTTATGCCCTGGACAAAAATTAAGACTGAAAATCAACAAAGGGCAATAACTCAGAAAATATGAAAGTCATGGTTATCATTCTTGTGCACTGCACTCTGCCTCAATGTGATCCATCTTTTAAGTTTCAAGGTGATACCTCAAATACTTTTTGAGTTATGCGGACAAAAATAAACTAAATCAACAAAGGGAATAACTCAGAAAATAGAAAGTCAGGTTATCATTCTTGTGCACTGCACTCCCTCAATGTGATTCCATTTTTAAGTTTCAAGGTGATACCTCAAATACTTTTTGAGTTATGGTCCGGACAAAAATAAAATCTCAGAATCAACAAAGGGTAATAACTCAGAAAATACGAAAGTCAGAGTTATCATTCTTGTGCACTGCACTCCACCTCAATGTGATCTATCCATGTTTTAAGTTTCAAGGTGATACCTCAAATACTTTTCGAGTTATGCTCCGGACAAGAAAGTGTGACGCCGACGACGACGACGACAACGACGACGGACAAAGTGATCCCTATGTGTCTGCCATGCTATGCAGGCGACACAAAAATGAAGACGCTAGAGTGTAAAAGTAAAATCGGGCATTTTTATATATTAAAAGGAGCATAATTCCTGATCTAATTGACCGATCTCAGCCATAATTGATCTCAATCGAGACATAATGGTCATAAACATTGTCTTAATATCTGAAGATAATTACTTAAGAAATGAAGGTGCTAGAGTGTAAACCCTTAATTGTTGACAACGCATGACACACAACAGATGACAGGTGACAAGACACACACAGGATCACAAAAGCTCACCCTGAGCTTGGCTAAAAATGCCATTTTCAGTTTCAGTTCAATTCCTGTTCCCTTTTATTCTTTTAAACTAAGGTACCAAGGTATGGATGACCACTATGTTAGCTAAGGGTGTAACGGTATACCGTACGATGATATACCGCAATATTTTTTTTACGGTACGGTTCATGGTATGCTCCCAGGTCTGCACGGTACTGTACGGTATTGTTAACTTAAAGTTTTTTTTTAATTTTAGCGGCTTCCCCTCGGTAAAAAGGCGATATTTTTCACCTCTGAGAAATAAAAATTCTCCTAACAATACGATTTTCCCATACATTAACTTAAAAGACAACAAAAAGAATAAATAAAGAGTAAGTAACGCATATCGCTCTACATTGCATATTGCTTAAATGAGAGCACTTGCTGTGGGCAGTTAAAAAAATCAATAAAAAGGCACAGTCATTCTTGGAATGTTATCCAATCAACACTCATTCTTGTGCTGCCAAATTATGCAATGATACGGAAAACTCGGATATTATCGTTCATAATGTTGGTCAACATCTTTCACGCTCTCTACCGGCTACTGTTTTACTGCTAAAA
>CM037783.1:67622155-67672155 GCA_021229015.1 Solen grandis | reverse complement strand
TATATATATATATATATATATATATATATATATATATAATATATATACAAAAAATGGAATTATGATGCATAATAATGTATGATTTAATACATAAATTATCATTATCATAAATATATACTTATGTTCAAAAATAAGCTTTAAATCTTTTTTTTTTCATTTGCATCTTCTTAAGAAGATATTGAGAAAGCATAAATATAGATCTTATTTGATTACGCAACCGTTTACTGTCATGCAGAACAAAAAACAACAGGGAAATTTTAAGATGATAATACTTTCTTCAAGATTTTTTTTTCTTACGTTATTCAATCGAATTTAAAGGGTTTTATTCTTTATTTAATAGCTATTTCTTCGTAAGCATATGACTTAACAAATATTCATTGCAATTTGATCCACATAATTGAAATTGTAAAAAAAGAAAAAAAAATACTTTGAAATCTATGACTTTCAACCTTTAAATTGATTGAGTTTTACATTTGCAAAATTAGATAGAAACAAAGGCAGAGGTGTAAGCAAAATCATGAAAATAATTTCTTATTTCTATGTAATTAACGTTATAAACGTCTCGAAACTTTCAACAATTCATTTGCATTATATTTTTGCTTATTTTTACAGATTTAGAAAAAGAAACCGTTAATCATTTAGAAAACAAAAAATCAATAGGTAGATATACATGTATTTGTCTTTTTCTTTAGGTTTGCAGGAAGCCGTGATAGCAAATGCAATAAGTTATCCGTATAGGTTTTCTGGCTCTAGTATTATTATACTAATTTGTCGTAAATGGGACTCATTTACTCAAAAACGTATCACAATTCACTATTCAACGCAGGAACTCTTTCCTGCAAAAGAACAATCGGATCTTGCTCAACCAACCCAATGACCGCTTTCATGTCTTTCTTCAAATTAACAGATTTTCATGAAGTAGCCCTTTTACGAAAAACATGAATAAGTCATGTTTTATAACGTGCTCACTTGAAATTTTCTGGATTTTTTCGCATGTTAAAGTAGGCAATATTACTTATTTAAAGTTTATATATCCAATCTTATGTTCTTTTTAATATATTTTGCTTACAAATCAATGTTGTCATAAACAAGTGACACAACATAAATTCCTTAATGTATGCTTCAGGTTGGCATCAATACTCATGACGCTTGAGCGCGACTACAAATTGAAATTAATGATTTTTTATATTTCAACGACGTCAAAATCAAGTGACTAAAGAAAAATATATTTTTTGCAAGGACATGTTCAGCTAACGTTCTATTAATAACAGAAAAATAAATATCTTCGAGAATGCGAACAGGTTTGTTTTCACATTTTCAAGTAGGCATTCCATCAAACATGAATATCTGCCATTTTTGATGACGTAATCACTTGAAATTTTCAAGACCTTATGAACGTACTTAGTTTCGACATTTTTGAAAATTTTAAGTTCATTGGTCTAATTGGCGATTTTATATGATTTTTTCCATTAATTCTTGCTTTAGTATGCATGACGTCATAACCACGTGATGAAACAAACATTTCTTGCAGTATGCATCACTTCAATCTTAACTCTATTAATTCTCAAGATTTAATTAAGATTGACTCAACAATCATGATACAAAAAATCTTTAAAAAGAAATGCTTTTTGTCTTTTTGATGACGTCATAATCACGTGACTTAAGAGAAATCCATTCAAAAAATAGAATGTAAACCTCTATGCCGTTAGCTATCCAATTTTCATGCTTCTAACGCATCAGAGGGCTTTGTAAAATTTAAATTTAATTTTTGGACCTAAGTTTGAAACTCGGTATTGCCATGAAATCTTAATCTTTTCGAATTTGGAAATTTGAATACCAAGGTGCACATCTACATCCTAAAATACATCTCCTGTGAAAATATCAAGATAATCGGACCAATATTGAAGGCTCTAGAGCGCGAACAAACTTTTAAAGCTGACGTCAAATCTGACTTTACATGGCGTCAATGAAAATTAAAAATAATTGAATTAATAAGAAGATACCTTTTTATCGGTGCAATTTAAATTTCATTAAATTGATTCAAAATGTATGATGCCAGAGCGAGAGTAATCTTTGAAAAAATAGGATTTTGTCCTCTAAATGACGTCATAACCACGTGACTTAAGAAGAATTCTTTTCAGAGAAAAGAAAGTAGACCTCTCGGCCGATAAGCTGTCTAATTTTCATGCTTCTTACGCATCAGGGGGCTTTGAGGACCCAAGTTCAAAACTCGGTTTGGCCATAAATTCTTAACTTTTTCGAATTCGAAAATTTGAAAGACAAGGTGCACATCTACATCATAACTTACATCTTCTGTGAAAATATCAAGATAAAACAACAAAAATAAAGGCTCTAGATCGCGAACAAACTTTTAAAGCTGACGTCAAATCTGACGTCATTTGACGTCATTGAAAATTTAAAATGATTGATTTTAAAAATTTGAACTTTTTTGTCGAGGCATATTAAATTTCATGTTGCTCAGACACTGGCAACATACTGAAATTAACTCTTGGATTTGGTTGGAAAATGAGGAATAATAATAATAATAAGAAGAAACATAACAAACCCTATACGTTTTCCGCAGGTTTGCGGAAAGCCGTAAATAGTCAACAATGGCTTCCCTTGAAAATAGAAAATTATCCGTATTTTATTTCTTCATCGATTTCTATGGGACATGAGTCAAAGAAGAAAAATATACGCTTTCCATGAAATATAGTATCTCCATCAGCAGCTGAGCAAATTTTCATGCACTACGTGAAATCTTTGAGCAAAAAATCTTGGAATTGCATGTAGTCCGATTGCATACGAAAAAATCGAACACTTCACATAGTGCTTGAAAAAAAGCTCATCTGCTAATGGAGATCATGTATTCCGTGGAAACCTTAATTTTCTCTTAGACTGATACATGTCCCATAGAAATCGATGAAGAAAAGAAAAATACATGTACGTGTATTTTTTTTTTATTTTCAAGCGGAGCTGTTGTTGACAGTTGATCCCTAAAGTGACGTCACGGTCACGTTGTATTGCTACACTGTAATTGTACCAGAATCTATAAAAGATCGTTAAACAATACAACTGTAAGGTATCGAGTAATGGGATACTTACAGGTGGAACTGTAGACATCACTGTACACGAGGTGACACCAAACGGTGATTTGAGGGAACTTCTAAAAGCCAGCGGAGGCGCCTGGGGAGGGACAAAGGTGAACGCCACATATATGGAATTCTTGGCCACGCTGTTCAGTAAGTCAACGTGTTACTTAAAAAACAATTTATAAGTTTTAAAACATCGCATTCAAACGAAATAGTGTCTTTATCTTATACTGGCGCCAAAATCTAAGACAAAAACTGTCAACATTGACTAGTGTTTGTTCGTTCTTAAATCAAAACTTCCCTTATACGTTTGATGTTTACGCTAATTACGTTTATACATCCAAGAACATTGTCAATACCGCGATGATCATTATCGTTCTCTTGCACGTATTAATTTTTATGCCCCCCTTCGAAGAAGAGGGGGTATATTGCTTTGCTCATGTCGGTCGGTCGGTCCGTAGGTCGGTCCGTCGGTCCGTCGGTCTGTCGGTAGATCAGACCTTGTCCGAGTGATAACTTAAGTTCTATTTGACCTTTAAGTCTCAAATTCATGTTGTATGATAATACCAGCCTTGTCCGTGATAACTTAAGTTCTATTTGACCTTTAAGTCTCAAACTTCATGTGGTTGTTGCTCATGATTAGAAGATGACCCCTATCAATTTTGGTGTCAATACCTCAAAGGTCAAGGTCACAAGGTTGCATTTGTATATATGTTTGATGACTTGGCCTTGTCCAAATAAAATTTTAGTCCTATTTCAGACTATATGTGGTTGTTCCTTATAATGAGTAGATGACCTCTATTGATTTGGGTGTCAACATCCAAAGGTCAAGTTCACAATGTCACATTTTTTTTTTAAACCTGATCAGATTTAATAATAACATCCATATGTCCAAAAAAGGAGCCGTGAACAGCATAGAACCTTATCACCCTTCAAGTTATTCACAGACTGATCAGTTTTTATGCTGTTTGCATTTTTATGGCATCATGTGTGAGATAAACGGTTAAATTTTTGGTTGTTGTTATTACTGGAACACAAATAGTCAAATCATGATGATAGTTAATGTGTGAATCACAATCTGTTTCATTCATATTCTATCTATCCTGATCTCCTGGACTGTTTTCACCCAGTTTGAAACTTACTTCAGGAATTTTATTCTTTTGTCCCGTTAATACATGGCTTAAAAAATCTCAAGGTTAAAAACTGGCTTCCAGCATTCCTTTATAAAAATCTTGTGAATAGTCCACTATATGGAAATTATGCAAAAGACTTTTTATTACTTAGATCAAGATAACATAATTTATGTTGTAATGTTGTTTTGTTTTAAAGTTTGAGATATTTGAAGGATGATGTATCATTTTCTTTCATTATTGTGGATGTTTGTGCTTATGGCTAGCAAGGCTGATTTGTTATTTTTTATAATAAACCTAGAGCACTAAGTCTTAATGTTTTGTTTGCTTATAACTGACAATGTTCTTTCACTTAAACCTTTGTGGACTTGTGTAAATATTTCTCTAGCCCATTTATTTCAGTAAATGTTTAGTTCCACATTTTAGCACATTATATTTTCACTCAAATTTTTGAAGTTTGAGAATTTTTTGTGACAAGCCAACATTATGAAGGCAAACTCCTTGCATGTAATATAGCTATATACATATTATGGCATATGAGGGGGGCATATATGTTTCACAAACATTTCTTATTTATTGTTTAAGAAATGTGTTCTTGCTTTTGCATGTACTTGATTCTTGGAAATTAATGTAATTTCATTTAAACAAATTGAAGATTAACGCGACACTGTTTTCAACATACATGAACCGTTATTGCTATGTGTTCTACAGAACATGAGGTAATGGCGTCCTTTGAAAACGAATGCATGGAAGATTACATCGAGATGTTTAGAGATTTTGAGATAAAAAAGCGAACGATGGGTTCTGAGGGAGACTCAAAGGTGACTTTCCGCTTACCTCTGGCCTTTTCGAACATGTACAAGAGGAAAACAGACAGGGATGTCGAGAAAGCTATTACGTCTTCGGTGTATGCTGGTAAAATGAAAATTGTTTCTGGCGACAAGCTTCGAGTAGATGGTGATGTGGTGAAAACATTCTTCAACTCAACGGTTCAGAGCATCATAGACCACGTGGCGACTCTTCTAACAGATCCTGCAGCGGCTGGTTGCAACGTCATCGTCATGGTTGGGGGATTCTCCGAATCTCCAATGCTTCAGAAGAAAATGAAGGCCTTCTTTCCATTGAAAGAGTTCATCATTCCACAGGATGCAGGTCTTGCCGTTCTTAAAGGAGCGGTCATATTTGGCCATTCGCCTTCATCAATAGCCGAGCGAGTGTGTAAACTGACGTATGGTAATGATGCATCACATGATAAGTCAGCATATTGCTCTCATCCTCCTTGCAGGACATATGAACCAGCAAAGGCGAAATCAAATGTGATGATATTTTCTTCACACATGTAAAGATTGGAGACAGGGTCAAACTTGGTGAGGAACAAAAGGAGCTGATCTTCTGGCCAGAGGAACCAAGCCAAACTGTTATCATATTCAATATATATGCTTCTAAAAATGCAAAGCCAAACTTTGTTACTGAAAAAGGCTGCAGTAAAATTGGATCGATCGAAGTTCCCTTACCCGATACAACAATGGGAACAGACCGTAAAGTTGGCGTTTCGTTTATGTTTGGAGGAACAGAAATTGCTGTGAAATGCGTGGAAAAGGCCACGGGAAAGGTTACTAAGACTACTGTGGATTTCCTTGGCTGAAGTAACTATTTTGTATCTGAAAACCCGTGCCATACTTTTTTTATGTACATATTGATTGTAGTGAACCCTATTGACATATTTATTAAGGAGACTTCCTATGTTTATATCTATGTTCACAAATAAGTTCTTATTATTACGTATTTAAGCATCTCCTCATTGGTGGTGGTATACTGAAAAACATAATTTTACGTTGACATTTAATTTCGTGGTACATATATTCAAGGACTCATGTTCTAGAAAATGTGAGATCTACCAAAAATAAACATTTTTTTTCTCATTTGGATGGATATAAGTGGATAAGGCCGTCCACGAAGTCAACGAAAATTTGTCACCCACGAAAATGAATTCTACTGTATGTATCATGTTTTATGGTTGTCAAGAAAATGACTTTTCAGAACTCAGACATCCCATGTTTATATTTTTGTTTTATATCATATCTTAGTATTACTGAAACATCTTTGTATTGATGGCGATTTATTGCTATCATCACTGCCATGCTTTTGTGATGGTATATATGGCTTTTCGTCACTCATTCGAGACGAACTGAATCAGCATTGAATGTCGAACTCATCCTTGAAACTGTCCGCTTACAATTCAACGTTTTATAACTTATTTGTTTTTCTATTGTTATTCATATATCGAGCAAGTGTGAAACAATTGAAATATTAATCGGGCAAAAATTTCTTCTACAGAAGCCACTGTTATTGTATTTTTATAATCCGATTCGACAAAGATTTGTTGATATCATATGATTTAATGATGTATATATCACTGTTGTTGCTGTGCTCTATTGCTGTATGAGATATATAGTGTAATGATAAATATTCATTTTAATTTGACTTCAGCTAATGAAAAACAAACAAACAAAACAACAACAAAAAAAAAACCAACTAAAGACGGAATGATATATTAGCTACATCGAATTCCACTTATAAATCTTTACGCTAGGTATTACTAAAGTACTTAAATTAATAAAAAACATAGAGAAATTAAAGTACTTAAATTAAAAAATCATATAGAAACTAAAGTACTTAAAATTAAAAAATCATGTAGAAACTAAAGTACTTAAAATTAAAAAAAATCATGTAGAAACTAAAGTGCTTAAATTCATAAATCATGTAGAAACTAAAGTACTTAAATTCATAAATCATGTAGAAACTAAAGTACTTAAATTCGTTAATCATTTAGAAACTAAAGTATTTAAATTAATATAGTATGTAGAAACGCATATCACCATTCCTGTTTAATGAAATATGTAAGTATGTGATTAAGTTAAGTTACATTAAGTGTTACCTTATTAACTGACAATATTTGTTAAGATATCAAATTTTATTTTCAAAAGATATTACGAATAAAGAAATTCACCCCTAAGTATTTAAGTCGTGCAAGTATTATGCGCTAATTGGGGTTAGTGATATCTTAGACTAGTTAAGATTCATATTGACAGGGATTGGTCAGTTAAAGTGTAAAGGTCATAAATACATATGTACGGATTTCATAATTAAAAATACAGATTTCCTGCATAAAAAGCACGAATTTAAAGGGCATAAAGATGTTATTGATTTGTTTGTTTGTTTGAACGTATTTATTTTACGTCGATTTTGGAAACAAGTTCTTAAAACTTATACTAATCCCTCTCGACGGTTCCTGGGTTGGAC
The DNA here is from genome assembly GCA_021229015.1 of Solen grandis. Classification (NCBI taxonomy): domain Eukaryota; kingdom Metazoa; phylum Mollusca; class Bivalvia; order Adapedonta; family Solenidae; genus Solen; species Solen grandis. The sequence continues at coordinate 67,664,630 of CM037783.1, read as the reverse complement.
AAGTACTTTGCGCCAGGGAAGGTCATAAAGAGTTCTTGCCTTCACTGGGGTTCGAACCCACAACCTTCGGATCCGTAATCGGATACGTTACCATTGGACCACGGCGTCCTTGATTTCAATTATGCACTGATAGATTTTTGTTTGTTTGTGATTATGGACTTATTTCTAAGGTGTATTTTTAAATGTAAACAATTTAAATTTACAATTAAATAATATTTAAAAAAAAAATAAGTATATGTTTTAATATTTTTTAGATTAATTGACTTAGAATAGTAGCACTACTTATGTTTTTTAAGGTTAAAAATTAAAAAATTATCTTTTTTTTTTTTGGGAAAAGATTCATTTTTATTATAAATTTAAAAATATATATATATATATATATATATATATATATATATATATATATATATATATATATATATATATATATTATCAAATATCTGGTCCGGTTTTTGAAAGTATCGGTCGATGGGAAGTCAATGACTTAATTTTTGTGAAGGCAGGGGCGTGCCTGGACCCAATTTTGGTATACGCACCATGGCTAGGGTGGGTTTGGGGGCATGCTTCCTGGGACGCCGTAGGAGTATTTTAGAGTTTAATAAGTACATGCAAAAAACAACAACTGTTAAATCGTAATAAGATATGATAAAAACGCGCAGTAATTCTAACCAATTACATGTAATACATTATGATAACACTACCTCGGTATATGGACTGGGAGCAATTATCGGTGCGTTTGGCATTATCCACCCCTAAATCAAAATGCCTATTCTTAAAAAAAAGCCTGGTGACCTATTATATTAAGCTTTTATCTTATAGATAAGTACCTTAAAAGTATTTATTGAAAAAATAAGAGAAATCTAAATGTTTAAACATCAGAATGAATCAATTTTAAGACAAACACTGTTTGTTTCTGTTCTTTTTTATTTCAAAATAAAGGTGTGTTTTAGCCATTTTAAGGGTATTAATAATAGATGTATCAATAGTTAACCCAAATTCATTTTGTTTCATTACATTTGATGTTTCACCAATATAGTGACATAACATTTACTAAATTAATAATTGAAATTAATTTGAAGAAAAAGTACACTATGTGAATTCATCACAAACTGCCGCTATATATGGTATACTGATAAAAATTAGATATTTCTTTCTAATGCTGGTTACCCCTGTTTTTATTTCATGTTTTAGTAGATCGGATAATATGCTATCAATAAACAAAGAGTCATGAAATTCTAAATGTTTGAAAACAACAACAACAACAACAAGAAAACTAAAAAAAACACAAAAAACAAACAAACAAAAAAACAAGAAGAGATGAAACTGTCGCGATCGTCTGTAAGCGTAGTTATACTGACATTGTGTAAGCTTATTATGCAACATTTTTGAGTACCCGAAATATGCTTACATGTGATAATAAACTATAGCATACGCCTCGAAATGTTATATGTTGTCCTGTATGAAAAATTTAAACTCCGCCTTTTTCATCCTCTTGCCCATCTTCGGCTATGTCTCTTTCTTTAATGAAAGCCAGGAATGTATCCATCTTTTACACCACTCCCCTTTTCCAAAGTCTCTCTTGCATTTCTTTTCCTTTCATTTTCCTCCCCGCTCCCTGTCTTTATTCGTGTGTCGATAAATCGTTACTGAAGAAAGCTCGTGAGATGAGAGGAGACAATGGACAAAATGTCGCTAGTTAGAGACTTTGAAAACGGGGAAGTGAATAGCGCATGAGATGGAGTGACTGAGGTATTAAAGAAAGAGGGAAGAATAAACAAATAAAGAGGAGAAAGATTTGGAGACATATATTTTTTATAAAGAGACACCATATAATAAGAAAAATAAAAATACTGGAAACGTAAAAAAGAAAGGTGAAATCTAAGTGCATGAGAGCTCACGACCAGGATTATGTTTTAATTGAGATCTAAACCATACAACGGTAAAGGTCGGTTGAGTTCGCACTCGGCGAACGTTAGGGGAAGTCTGCATTATGCAGTCACTTACTTGAGGTCTTCCTCTGTTCACTTATAACCACAAACTTAATATAACTTTAGACTGGGTGTCATATTGGTTCTTTACTCAGATTTTTTAGTCTTTTAATGAAAATAACTGTATATCTTTGAGCATTTATTATTTCGTTGAATTGTTACAACAAGTTATTTTACCTTCCAGAATTCATTAAAATATTAAGTAACTCATTTTCTTTTCAAAATAGAGCTTATTTTGGTATTTATTTGTTTCCAACGAAATCGAATCGAGCCCAAGGATAGTTTCATAAGACTAAGTGTTATAAATCCCTTTACATAAGGCTCTCAAAGTGGCGCAGTGGTAATGACTCCGTCTACCAACACTTCAGTATCACTCCGCAGGGTTTAGTATCAGAAGTGCATAACAAAATATGATAAACTTGAAAAAAGTACAATTGTTGTTAAATTATTATTAATTATTTCGACTGAAAAACTTGCTTTATTATTAAATCTTAATATTATAATCATATCTGCATCTGAATTATAAAGTTCTATTTTTATCGTTTATTTATTTATGTTTTTAAAAGGACCTGTTTGAATGTCGTCTTTATCATGATTCTTCAAGGATCTGACTTTAATGTATAATGTTTAAAGAAGTCAGAAGGTATGATAGACAGAAACACGTCAGCAATGCCACTTAATGATTTAAGTTAGGCCCTGTTTTATCAGCCTTACGGCAGCCGTACACCTGTCGACGACCAACTTTTTTGGGGGAATAACTTACCTTTCGTACGACACTCTCAAGCCATCCGTACAAATTCGCAATGCCGCAGAGTTGTCACAACGTCGCAAACTAAATTTTCGACATGCACATTTTCTTAGCGATTTTCTTGCGATTTATGGAGCTCGCAAGGCTGCTGCAATGCAGCTTCGAGACACCCGTACAAACAACGTACGGTTTCCGGCTAGGGCTGGTATCAATTACTTATTACGCTTGACTTGCGAATACCATGCGGCAACCGCAAGAACACCTTGCAGCAGCCTTACGTTTTGTTACAAAGCTGTAATAAGACTGTCGCGAAACGTATGCCAATCGCACGAATTTGCACGGCTTTTGCATGGCCATCATGCGGAAGCCGTGCAAATACGTGTGTTTCGTTTTCCTACGCTCAAGCTGCGAACACCGTGCGACCCGTGAGATCGTATTGCTGCCTGCGACTCTGCACATCTTGCGAATTGTCTACGGCACGCTGGGGCTGCGAAATCGTACGAACAAAAAATCGTACGGCTGATGTGAACAGGGTCTTACACAGCAGATTGGTAAAGTCTCGATCGGCTATTTTAAGCTGCAGCCCGCCAAACCCTATTTCACTTGAGACACACACAACCCCAGTGCCTTCAGCGCTATGATTTGTTTGAGCCAATGGATGAGCCAAATTTGAAAAATCGTAGCCATTTTTTCTTTTCATGAGCCATTTTATTAGCCAATAATATAACCAAAACGCTGATATTTTCATACAAGTTAAGGACTCATGTATGCATGCATAACACTAATAAAGATGTTTCAGTGTTTATATAATTAATTACAACATTTTTAAAGTAAGTTGATATCTTCTGAACTTGTGCATTTCAAATATATTTTTTCAAATTGACCCCATTTTTTTATACTTATGAAGTATTTAAATTGTGTTCAAGTTAATAATATAAATAATATATCTCAACACTGTTCATGCTTACGTATATATTGTTGCATTTTCTTTCTTCATAAATCATGGCAGAAATGAAATAATTAATATCTAAGCCTTCCTGCATCTCAACCACGTGTAACCAATTGCCATGCTTCCCTAAAATGGAGTTAACAGGAGAGGATGGCATATTGAATCTAATTTTAATTACTATTAGAACACAGGAATGACCCGGGGAAAGATGAGTTGATCAAGATAATATTGTACCGTAAGATATACACTTAATGCTGTCGGTAATTTAGCTTGTTTGTGCTCTTAATTTTGTCTTTATATATATGATTTTTGTAATATCGTTCAAGTCCAATCCGTTTAAAATAGATTTCTATGGAACGCTATGGAACGCCATGACTGTCTTATGATGTATATGTTTGGTACATATGCATGTATGTGCAGTGGTTAAAACATTATATGCAGTGGTAAAATCGTTATGTTCAGTAGATATGTAATTATGTGCTGTTCACTTGCCATTATCTGCGGTACATCTGATTTTATATGAAGTGCAGATATCATTACACGCAGTCTTTTTGTTATTGTGTTCAGTTGATTTTGCAATATCTTCGGTCCACGTGACTTTCTAGGCAGTTTGTCATTATGTTCACTTCAGGGTCATAATGTTCGATGGTTTACGAACATATTATATGCAGTTCGTCCTTTAATATATGCAGTTGAAAAGTATTAATGTGCAGCAGTGATTTCAACTTTATGCTCAGCGGTAAAGAGCGCTTTATGTTCAGTGAGTTTGTATTATACTATTCAAAATTTGCTAAGGATCACTTATTGTTCATTGCATATCAGAACACTTGAATTATTTAATATAATGATTGGAAAGGCAACTTGTAATGATTATTATTATTATTGCCTCAAATAATCAAATAAACCAGCTAAGAGGTATCACTCAAAATGGTGATCGTCAAAAGCAAATCTACCAAATACACAAATAAATGGGATTTCACTAAGTGATCCTTGGCAAATTTTGAGTAGTATATTTTCAGTTCACATGACTTTATTGCAGTGCTTATTGCATTTAATTCAGTGCTCTGCTTATTATGATGATGTGGTTAAAATACTAACGGAATATTCCGAAGATGTCCGTTGTTAACCGAATGCGGATCAATAATTTATAGAATAATACATGGTAAGTCGAACATTTGGGTGATAATTGCCCCGGCTATGCGATAATTGCTCGAGAGCTTTAACCCGAGGCCCTCTTGCTTTTTTTTTTCAAGAGTTTGTAAACATAAGACTCTTGTACAAAAATAAAGAAAGAAAATAATGACAAAGTACATTGCGTGAATCCTAATTATCATCGAAGACAAAAAATAGTTCGAAAAGGCAGTTAAAATATGCACATATTGTCGAAACGAAGCCTGTTGAAAGGCTGCAATAAAAAAACTGCGCTCTGCCTTATTTAAATTCAACTGCGTCATACCAATTTTTAAAAATCAATGTTTATTAGAAAAATAATTTTCTGTTTCAAATGTGACTTTGTCCCATGAAGTGATTCTGTATTTGGTAACTTATATTTAGCAAAAGCAAGAGTATTTGTGCTGTTATATTTTAGTTCACTAGTGAATTTCACGCGGTTTCATATTTTATGGTAGCGCACTAGCGGTGCTACGTTGTCTAGTCACTTCCGCCCAAAGGTAAACGCGCCATTCTAAACGTGGTCGCCAATAGAAAGCATTTTAGCCCCTCTTTTCTTGATTGAACAGTCCACCACGATGTAAGTACAATGTAGAATGTATTGTTGAATAGTTTTCTACATATTTGCCTAATATTTGTGTCACTATAAGTGTTATTTAACACGTTTAGGTTTAGACATGTGTCTGTTCGCATCCAATTCATTTCGTACTTGCTATGTTTCGGATCTGTAGGTTATCGTATACGAGTAAATAGTATATTCTATTTTTTCATAACTATTGTACACCTTCATATTGTATTGTTATGTTATATCATGCATATTGCTGTATTGTCAGTTGATAGTTTAAAGTAGTCTGCTGCCGTTTAGTTGATTGTAAGGAATCTTAAACGTCATTATTGTCTCAATAACACATTTTTGTTTGGGTTATAAATATAAGCTGTTGCTATTATATGTTCATTGTCTTTATACATTTTGTATAAAAGTATGGTAGCACATTGTTGTCTAAATTTTAAATAATAGCCTAGCATTTTTTAGTTATCCAGCATTTCGGATTTATAGTCTGTGACTCATTTCTTTCAGTTCAATATATATATATATTTATATATAAATATATATATCAATACGGTTCGGTCACTTAGTGGAATGCTATTAGCTTAGGCAATTGCGGTGGTTTTCCACTAAGCTAACTAGCTGTAAATTACTTATCATGAAAAAGCATTATATAGGTATTGATTGATATCCTTTTGTATTTTCAGTTTTTACCATATCACATCACAATAAATGGTTAACTGTCTGCACGGATATTTGGTTTTCATGGATCCCCTAGGCAGAACAGTATTGATACAGTTTATGGGTGAAAACGCTTGATACAGCAATTTCAACTGTGTCGTATTTGTCAAATGTTTCGCAATTCTTCTTCACCTCGAATTTCCAGTTCGCCAAGATCTTTCCAGGCTCTAAGTACTGGCCAAACCCAGGAACATTCGAATGAGTTTACTGTACGTTGTAAGAACTTGTTTCCCTATCGTCGTATAAACTAAGCTATCAGCAGTACCTTCAATTTTATCAGCACAATATTCACCAAACCAATCCGAAGATTCATAATTAAGATCACATAATTTTACGTACAATCGTACTGCAAATTATATTACAGTTGATTATATGACATTGTCGACTCTTATAAGTCTAGCATTGTTATATTTAATATTACATTTGTAAGTGGTCTTTTGTGTTAAACTGTAGTTATAACATATTTGACTATTTCTTCATTTGAACATATGATACTATAGAGATGGTCCAATTTCTTTAACATCTGTTACTTATTATCCTTGATTTTTTTTTCATGGCAATTTTACTCATTTAGTAAATTAGAATATAATATATCTATTTAAAATACGATTTGATCGCTTTAATCAAAATAGACATGTATTTACACGCCTCACCTGTCTAAAGGCAGCACGTGCAGCTCTCTCTAGTTGTGCAGAAATTTTGTCGATGTGTAACCGCAGAATAAAACGAGTAAACAAAAGGGGAAATGTGATAAACTATCACGATCAGCACGTGCAGCACTGGCCATTTGTCACTCATTATTATGGGGTGAGCCTTAAAGTTGTGCAGGACGCGTCAGCGATTACTTGCAGGGAAACATCTACCATATCAGGCGCCTCCGCTATGCCTGTGGTAGGCTATTCCAAGTGCTGATTGTACGCTGGAAGAAAGGGAAAAAGTTGTATATGTATGTGGTGGATGTAGTTGACTGAAGAAAGCTGTTCTTGTTTGTGATTGTGGTATCTGTTAGTAACATATCGTGCCGCTCTCCTCTGATGTGACCTTTGAGGAATCTAGAACTGGACTTTACGTGCAGTGGTAAATCATTGTTAAAGGGCAAGAAATAGGGTCGGGCCATTGACATTTCGATGTGGGACGCCGCTAGTGACGGGTGCGGGCTCGGTTGTAGCTCCATCGATGTTAACATGCTGGGTTATGGCTTGGATCCAGGTCAAGGTATTTCCCTTTGAACCCATAGTGGTTGAGCCTGGATAGCAGTCGATTGTATGAAAATGGCAAGTTTGTATTGTTTTCCTTTCCCACAATGCATTGACATTGAGTGCTGATGAAAGGAAACACATTCACGTTACGATCTCTAGGAGGATAATATACAGCTACAAAGTGGTAAGTTTTGATTTTTTTATTTTATTACATTTTAAAAATACGCATTTTCTGGGCTGTCTTGCAAGATATAGCTAAAAGTCTAAGTATCCATCAAGGATTAGACATATATCTCACGTAAAGTAAAATAGATTTTAAATGAATTTGAAAAAAACAACATCTTAATTTGCATCGTGTTCACTGTCTACTTTGAAAATTAAAAAACAATACATGATCCCCCAGAAATTGCAGTTTTCCGCCCTACTCTCGAACTGATCCTCAGTCGGGTATATCAACTTAGTCAGTTGTTATTGTTGTTGTTGTTGTTGTTGTGGTGATGATGACGATGATAAAAAATGTTGATTTTGATGTCATTCAGGTACCGTCATACGATTTCAAAACCAGATAAAACTGAAAGCAAAATCAATGTTATATATACAAGTATACTTACCCAAATTCCATTGCATCACTTTTTCATTTTAGAAAATGTAAGGCGGTGGCTTCTTTGTATTCATTATTATTGTGTAATTTTGTATCGTCCATTTGCTTTATTTTTAATTCGGGGTAAGAATGAAATGATATTTGAAATTTTATACGCTTGATTTAGTCGCGTTTGTACTAAGCGTATTTATCGAAAGAATGATTTGTTCTATAGTTTAGTCCCATGGCATTTTAATTTAACTCAACTTAACCTAGATTACGATTGAGCTCTCATAAATATAATTGAGGAAAACACATTATGTATTTACTGCAACCAAGGTCAAGTTGAATCAGAATTTCATTTTATTCTAATATGTCCAAAATATAGTGATTTACGTGCTATATATTTGTCTAGATTTATGTTATTCCCTACAGTAAATTTTTTTTTCATTTAATGAGATCAAATCATGAAACATACAATTAAATTTAGCAAAATATGTTAAAAGAGCTACGGATAGTAGATTCTGAGTTTATATTTGTGTTCATGTAGAAATAAAATGTGTAAAACCCAGTACTGGGATCTACAACGGTTTTGATTCAGATTCAGATATATATTTTAAAGATGAGAAAAACTTAGTGTATTTAGTATTATACAAGTAAAATGAAGTTGCATATTAATTATAATTGTATATGCTTTTGCATGCACTATTGTATATTTATGTTGGCCAATGGCAATGTTTGTTGCCGATTTGCCAGAAATAAAGTTGTTGAGTTGAGTTGAGGTATTATAACATTTACATTTATATTCTTGGTATTTGTGTTTATTGCTATCATGGGGAGAACGTTAAAGGGAGACAACTGACTGATATGGATTGTCATCGAGAGGTTACTGTAAAAATACATGTAAATTGTATTATTTGTATGTAAGTCAGCCATTTAATCTATTGTTAAGACTGATTTGTTTGGATACAGAACACTTTCATTTTACCTTTAATAAGCTGAGACGAGTGATAATGAAAGTTAGCAACTGATATAAAACATGATCAGCCTGCAAGCTACAGGTTGATTTCAAATTATACTGGTGATTTAAGTCCTTTCTTTGATAAATATAATTTATTGATCAATAACACGATAACCTTAACTGTTGAAAGTATGAATATTGTAATATGATTAGGATTAGGATCTTTTTCATTTCAGGGATTGACAAAAGCATTTGGTGTCATAGATCTCCTGTAGCATCCATTCTGTCATCAGAAAGCATTGTCTACAAAGTCAGCAACCAGCCTCCAACCTTGATCTCCAGAGAGACAGTGGTCTTCTAGGTTGAGCAATTCATGCAACTGAGACGTGGGTTTGATTCTTGTCCATGGCGAGCATTGGAGAAGTGACCAAGTAAGTACTCTACTCTTATTACTACTACTGCTATTTAATACTATTATCTTATTCTTTTACTTTCAGTTACTACTACTACCACTTCTACATTTCATGATCATCATCCTCTACTATTATTACTACTAACACTGTTACATATCATAATTAGCTCATCTGATTTGAAAAGAAAAATGATGAGCGATTATCATGAATCTTGCGTCGTTGGCGTTCACCCTGGTTAGGTTTTATGTTTAGGTTAGTTGACTCTTGGATTCAAGAACCATGACTGTGTTGCCCTTTCCAGAACTATAGCCCTTTTACCCGTAAAAAGTATCAGATTTCTTGGTTTAGTTTAATTTTAGATCAGCTTTTCTCCATAACTATCAAAGCCATATCTCAGTAACCACTGCATGTTCCTGATTGAAACTTCACACAACACTTCCCTATCTTCCAATATAATCAAGTTAAGAAACTCCTATTTGGATTTAATGCAAATTTTGTGTCAACTTGAAAATATGTCAGATTTGCATGAAAATACTATGAAAGACAATCATCTTGGTATCAATTGCATGTATTGACTTGAAACTTAATAGAAGTCTTCTCGGATCGTAATACCCATAGATCAAATAGTACTTCATTTCAATATTGGTTTGGCTTGTGGGTACTTCCCAGAGATTAAGACACACCCTTGTTTTTATTTTCTAAGTTACTATATATTACACCTCTTACCATATTTCAGTTAAAGAAGAATTGTTGACAGGTAATTCAAACAGAGGATAAACTATTTATTCCACCCATAGGTTTGCTAATTTTGGACACAGTAACTGAAAATATTATAGTTAAAGTGTCTAACTTCATGGGAAAAGATTATTTCATAGTGTCAAATAAAAAAAATGACAGATGGGCGTCTGTATCCGCTTGGCGGTGCTCTAGTATTATTCTTCTTATCATCATCGTCATCTTCTCTTATTACTTCTACTTCTTTTACATATTATCATCTTATTCTTCTCCTATGTTCTACAACAACAACTACTACTTCTACTACTACTACAACTACTTTTCATTATCATCATCTTTCTCTTCGCATATTACCTCTACTGTTGTTACTTATCAACGTTTTATTCTTCTTTTGCTTTCTACAGCTACTACTACTAATACAACTATTCATTATCATCCTCTTACCCTACGTTTACTACTAGTTTTGCTGTTACATATCATTTCATTATTCTTTCTACTGCTACTACTATTACTTTTTCTTTTTCATCTACTTCTTTCCGTTATCATCTTTCTTCTCTTTACACAATGCTTACGAAACTGGAAAATCATACATATAAACACATGATGTCATTTACATAAAGTCATGGACTACACATTTTTCCTATGTTCGTATATATTCATCATGTATTAATTACTCTAATATTTACTAAACAGCTTCTGAGGTAGCCGTGGCAGATAGTGAATTACTCAAATCATCTGACAACGGAGAAGATGCTGACGATGAATGTGACATCTCTACTACAAAATCTCCGGTCTCAAAACCAAAGCCAACGAATGCCACAGCGATGATATCTTCTGCAGGTGAAACAACACACAATTCAGTGCAAACAGTTGCGCCATCTGAACAGAAGTCTGCCGACAATAAGGTGACTCAGGAAACAAAGGGTTCGGATATGATGTTGGATGAAGTATCTGAAGAAGGTGCAATCTCAGTTAATGAAGACACTAATGAAACGGTAAAAGAATTTACAGTTGAAGGCATTGTCTTATCAGTCGCGAAAGATACAAAAGCTGTCATCCCTATTTCTCCGGTGGTCAGGACGCAGGAAGATACAAAGAAATATGATGGTTATGGAAAAGAAACTGACCTTTATGAAATTAATGAAATTTCTAAAAGTATGGAGCTCAATTTGGAAAAATGTATTGATACAAATGACAGCTTGGCACAAAAGGAAGAACACGAATATAACGATAATCAAGAGCAGGTATTACAAACATCTGGTGGTTTACAGTTTTCTGAAAGTATACAGGAAACGCCTCTTGCAAATCCTGAAAACAATAAGCCCGAGGGTCTAGAAAAAACAAAACTGTTCACAGAGATAAGTAACAATATTGACAATTCAGAAACAAAAGATCCAAAACTAGAATATTCCGGAAGTAAAAATCGCAGCAGACCGTACGCAAGATCTGTCTCGAGTGCGAACAAATCTAAATATATGCAATCAAGTAAGATGAAAAAGACACAGCCGTATGACAAGAAGAATATCAGTGCTAAAAGTACAGACGGACAGAAACAGCGAATAGCTCCTACATCGTCGCCTGTTATGGCTTTCGTTGAAGCGAAACCAGAATAAATCAGCATTAAAGTAACGTATTCGGGATTCGAATTTTACTGACCTTATTATGGTAACATGTTGATTGGAAGAACTGGTTAACAAGCCAGGAGAGTCTTTCTGTGCTGATTCAACACCAGGAAGAAGCCACATTGCAGCATTCATAGTTCTGATGTACGACGTCTACGTAGAATCGCGCTTAGTGAGAGACAAAGTTTGATTTTTGGAAGCGGAGGGACATCGGTCACAAAGAATTTTAGAGGTTATGTGACTCATCGCCATTCAGTTACGACCAAAATAATAATAGTTTTGTTGATTTACATGACAACATGAATAAACAACAACAAAGAAAACAAAGAAAAGGGACGTTCTGCTGTTAAGATACCTCACTATGAACACATACTTAGTGACCGTAAAAATAGTGAAAAATTACCACCTTGGCTAATGAGCTAAATTCCAACTCTGTTCTAGAACATGATGAATGTTATGTCTCGGACCACGAATGATAGTTTGTTTAATGTTCATCTGTATTATACATTTGAAGAGTGTTGATATCAAACTCAATGTGTCGAAATCGTATTTCACGCGGTGTTCGTTGTTGTCAATGCGTGAGAATCTAAAATTGTATGGTTGTATATTTTGTACATATATATTTTTATAAATTTGTCTAGTAAGATAAAATGCACGTAACGTTCGTGATCGATTCTTTGCGGAAAGGGAGGCTACTGTGAAAGTCCAGCATTGAAGTCTTAATTTAGCTGTGACTGGTAGTGATGGTTATTGATAAAGTCCGGACTACGGAATAGTTTGTGTCCTTTCATTTATTTATCCCACTCATTTGAATGTTCCCCAATTGAAAATATGTATAAGACAGGTGCAGACTTTCTCAGCATTTTTGTTGCTTGTGAAACCGAATTAAGGTACCAATATAGAAAGTCAAATTATAATGTTGCCCTGTATACATGTTTGGAAGACTTCAGGATGAGTCGTAAAGATAGCGGTTGCCTCGACCCCTATCCGCCATACTTCGTCTTTAATTTTCTGTTTACATTTTACTAACGGCCATTTTCGATTTTCAATTTTAAATAAACTTAAGATTTCACAAATTTTATTTGGTCAAACCCGTATGAATACTAATCAAAAATTGCACAAGCACTGTCTTTGGTAACCCCGGCCTTATTCGGTAAACAAATTGTAAAAATGCGTAATATCCAAATAGCCAATGAAATTACTGGTTATTGGATTGCTTAATTTGCACAAGCAGATACAGCGGTCAATCAGATAGGCGGCCGTATGAAACACATAATTATAAAAGTCATCAAAAAGCGAAACAAATGTAACAGCATTTGTTGAAAATTAAAATATCACCAACCAAAGAGTTCACTTGCAGCATCTGAAACAGAATGTCCTAGGTATCATTAAATGCCATAATAACTACAATGCAAACATTCCACACCAGATAGGGTCACCATATGGCACTAGGGCTATCCCAGTTTTTCATTTATAAATCAAGTCACAGATGTAAGAAACTTGTGTATTCCATATAATTACTAAGTCAAATATTTTGTCAAAAACATAATCTGTAATTTTGAAATAAATAAATCAAATTATGTCGTACAGTATAGCCACTCAAAGCTAGTGTCAACAGTTTATAATATGTGTGAATAAATATCGGCGAGCTAATTAGCGTCTAAATTGATAAACAAATATGATTGTACTATAGGGCGAGGGTTTCAAATTTCCTTTGAGATAGCAAGTAATTTGAAATAACAAACATAGTTAATGTATATAAGAAAGAAAGAAAATCTGGACCAAGTCAATAATTGACATACAATTTCGATATACAAATGAGATAACAGTACAATTGTAGTTCCTTAGAATGGTCCATGTTGTTGTTGATGATGATTATTGATTTGTACATCGTTCAAAAAAGTAAACCAAAATACTATTTAATCGATGAGGCATAATTTTCAAAAAAAATACTACGACAAAAGAATTGTGTTTTTTATTCCCAAGCTCTAACTAAAAAAAAATCTTCTAACTCGTGGCCACGAGATATAACTAAGAAAAAAAACAACAACGAAAAACGAATTCTCCCATCTCTGTCCCAATATATAACTGTAATAAGAAAAGAACAAAACAAGAAAAACGTTAAGCGAGTAAATAACAACAACAACAACAAACAACAAAAACAATTCGCTAACTCGTGGCCACGAGGTAATCTAAACGTTTTATATGGCCAGTTAACTCGTGGTTTTATGTCCCCTCTGTGCTGCCGTAAATTACACGTGGTTATCATGAAAAGTAATTTTCTATATACGAATGTATGTGTAATTTTATATTTATGTATGGAGCTCAAAAATAAATGGTCGTTTACTAGATATGCATGAACATGTGGATAAACGCGTGGACTTGAAAATTGCTTTGTTCCATTTAAATGTTTATTTTCCAAGATTTATATGAATAAATATAACACAGTTTAATCGTTCTTAAAAAAAAAACCACATCAACTCGGTTGGAAGACTACATTCAAAGCGTAGATAAATGAAATAATAAAACGTATTTATTTTATTTGGCATCAATGATATATTTACAGCCAACGAATCATGTATACCAAATGAATGATGTATATATACCAAATGATTGATGTATGAAAGAATAAACACATGCTAGAAATTTCAGTTTACTTCATATTATTCACTTTCAATCAATGGGGCCACCTGGTCCGGTTTTTGCGTATAGGTTCCGGGATTAACAATCTTGGGACCGACAATTACACATGTCCTTAAAAATGTACGTGCGAAAGGAATAATCTGGAGACAACGATTGGATAAAAAGATACAACTAAGTTTACAGAAAATTAATTCTTTTATGTTTTCTTTTTAAGTTATTGTATTTCATATTATTTCTTTCTTCTTTCACAACAGGCTATATAAATTATTTACACTAGAGTTTTTCATAATACAAAAGAATTGTTGTCGTAGGACCGCAGTATCGCAGTGCACATTTGATAAAGACTAAACTCGGCGGCCGAAGTACGAGCCTTAGCAAATATGTAACTGCATAGTTTTGTAAGTTTTCCAATACGGTCAACCTTCTATAACAAGCCTGACTTTTCGAATAAAATGACAAATTTGTGACAATGTAGTCTATATATACATGTTCAATAACAAATTGCAAAAAGGCTAATAATATAAAATACCAGCACAAAAAGTATATATACATGTAATTATAACTTTGCGACAAAATACAATTACAAACTAGAAACAAAGTCACCTATACATGTATATTATTACACATTTGCAACAAAGGTGGTAATATAATATGGAAATTTGCAACAAGGCCAACTAGATACAATTAAGGCCGCGCGCGACATACCATTCGTAAAAATGATACTGGTATAGCTCCCTTGCTTCGTGCTCAGCAAATAACGGTAGTACCAGGACTGTTGGCCCGGTGTCAGGATAATGTGACTGGGTGTGGTATCATGCAACATGTCTTTGGCATAATAATGCAGTGTTGCACCACTAAATCTGTCTCAAGAAGACATAGTCTCCAAATGTCTGAAATACTGTCTTTTGGACGTTAAGCCCGATAAGCAAACAAACTATATGAAATGAAAAAAATTGCTAAAATATATATAAACAAAGATTTTCAAAGAGGCTGACTATACGCATGAAATGACAAATTTACATCAAGGTAAACCATATATAATTACAAGTTCGCTACATTCTTGACTAAATGTATAAAAGGCAAATTTGCAACAAGATAAGCTATATATTATCAAACATTTGCATCAAGCTTGACTATTTAAATTACATATTTGCAACATGGCCTATTATGAGACTGTATAATGTCCTCTCTGTAATACATATACTCATTTAAGTGTTGTAATCCAGCTTTATTTAATATTAGATGCCCACGGGGACATGTCGAGCCCGCGACCTAAGGTGCAGCTTTCACCTGTAAGTGTGACCTTGACCATGGAGCTAGGTATAAAACTTTTTAGTGTTTATGAAAACAACAACAACAACAACAACAAAAACAACAAAATGACTCGAAGTATCTGAATAACATCAATACCTAATAGGATTGTTAATTAAGGACCCTGCAATATTCTGTCCATCACAACCCCTTGAGTATTATTGTCTATTGTTTTTAAGTGTTCGGGAAATTCTCGCTGATTTAAGTTGGTATACGTCTCATTTCGGAGTGAAATGGTCTATTGATGAAGGTTATGACGGTCATGCAGCAGGTGAAAGAGTACTCTGAGGAGAAAAAATGGAGACGGGGAAAGTCATGGACCCACCGCGATCCAGCTGCGTGAAAATTTAGTTAATGTAATAATTAAAATGTTTTACCATTTGCCTTAATCGCTTTTCTATGACCGTTGTGAAAATCATTTCAAGGCGGAAACGTTGGAAAATAACCCCCTGCAATATTTTTTTCCAAAAGTGGTAATTTTCAAATAAATAAACCGTCTAAATATATCACATGCTAACAAATTCATAAACATCTTTCTATTGTAAAATCATCTCTATCCCAGGAGATATTTCCACGGGGACAGTTAACTTAAAACAACATCACCCCGACCCCACCGAAATAACAAAAACAACAGACTGCATTGGTTTCTCGGCGTGTGTCTGTAGATGGGGGTTATGTCGAAACCAGGGGAGGTGGTGGCTCCTGTGTCTTTCGGTATACATGCTACTCATTCAGTTTCCATTTACCCCCTGTATAATGTTGTTTACCCCCATATTGGCTTTGTAATCCCAAAATTGAGGAGAAAATCTCAAAAAGGTTTAATCTTTCGATTTAATCCTATTCTTTAGATGTCTGTGAATTGATCTGTTACATAAACTAACTGATCCCAAATTTAAAGGAACTCCATGAGCGGATTTAAGGATAGGGGTGGGATTGGTTCGAAAGTGGCGTACACAATAACAAAGGTCATTTGTAATAAGCAGTATGCTACTACTATTGCTCGTCAAATTTGATATTTAACTTAAATAAGTTTTAAGCTTTATTTATTTAACATCGATTACGAAACAATTTTCCCAAATTATATCAATCCCTCTCGATGGCTCTGGTGGTGGCATATGTGGTCATTATTGTGAGAGAAGACCGCAGAGCCCGGAGAAAACCCACCTGTCTGGACCAGTGGCGACCACTGTATCATCTTAAGTGAGGTACGTGCTGGGCACCAGACAGGGTTTTGTCCTCAAGTGGGTCTGGGGGCGGGGCATTTGACAGGGTTTTGTCCTCAAGTGGGTCAGGGGGCGGGGCACCAGACAGGGTTTTGTCCTCAAGTGGGTCAGGGGGCAGGACACCAGACAGGGTTTTGTCCTCAAGTTGGTCAGGGGGCGGGGCTTCAGACAGGGTTCTGCCTATGACTAGATGGGGCAAAGTAATATCATTACTAAAAAAAGTTTGCCTCATTGCGGGTTTGCATTGTGATCTTGTTAGAGTGTATATCGCATCAATATAATTTCAATCATATTAAGACTTTGTCCACTTGTCACCAGTAATACGCGGTAGACATTTGAAATACCACCTTATGACCGTGCCTAGAACTGTCCTTTTAAGCGAAGCACCAAACAGTTGAACCTGTATTAGCGGCCACCTGTATGGTCAACTTGGATTTAGCGGTCAATTTTAATATTACTAGCTAGCATTTTGTGATATGTTTAACCTCCATTCAGCGACCATCTTTGTTAAGCTATCACTTTTTCATGTTCCCTTAATTGACCGCCTAGATAGGTTTGACTGTTTACCTGTACCATTTTCAAGTATATACGAGCTCGTAGTATGTTGTTGCCGGGGATTGAACCCACGACCTCTCTATTGTCTAAAAGACCCTCTAACATCCTGGCCACCAGTCCAACAAAAATGTGGCATAAATTATGAAGCGATATGTCCACAACAACAACAACAACCACTAAACAAATAAACACAATGAACAAACATACAGACACAACAACATCAGTATCATATTCATTTGTTATATTTTATTTTCTTACATAAACTGTTATGGATACCCACCTGGGGTGGGGATGGGGGGAGGGCTAAGTCATTATTCAATCTACAGGATGTAAATTAAATTACATAACTCAAGGGAAGGCGTTTAAACTGATGTAAGGTCTTTTTAATTACAGTATTTCTTTTTGTTTATCTTGACTTTCCTGCAGTAATTTTTTAACTGTATGTATCACAATATATCATAGAAACGGGATGTGAGTGTAATAATTTATAACTCTCTGATATGGAGGAGACCCTCTAACATCCTGGTCATTATTCAATCTTTAGCACATGGTATTTTTCTCTCGTCCAATCAGGTGCCAGTATTTGTTCATTGTCACCGTGGACTATAACACGTAGGCCCACACGAAAATGCCATGTGCTAAATAGCTTAGTTCATAGCTGAACTCTCGTGACTATATCGTGTAGTTATAGGCAACTATGAACTAACCTATACATATCCTCGTTCACCGACCAGGAAGTAAAATATATAACGTAAGGGAACATTGTGTAAGAGAGGCGTTTAAACTGATGTAAGGTCTTTTTAATTATCTTTAATTTTTGTTTATGTTGAATTTCCTGCAGTAAATTTTAAACTGTATGTATAACAATATATCATAGAAACGGGATGTATATGTAGTTATTACTATTAACTCAACCTAGATTACGAAAAGGGTTGAAAACGAAAGTGGAGAAAAGAATATTTTTTATTAGTATTTTTTGTCTACATTAAATTTTCTGCTGTATATTGTAAACTGTAGGTAATGTGATAAAGAAACGATATGATATATATTATATATATTTATTCAGATACAGTTGAGGATTACGATAAGGAATGAAAACGAAAGTGGGTAAAAACATTTGTTTCATATGTTACCTTAACTACATATGCGTGATATGCAAATTTGATAACGATAGGTGAGGGAGCCCTGTGAAACACTGGCAGGGCTATAAACTTGTGCGAAGTTCTATTTAGCGTTTTAAATCTATGTATTCAATGGAAAATTCCACAACGTTCTGAATTTGATTGATTAGCATGGATTACAGTTACAGTCAAACCTGTATTAAGCGGTCAGTCAGGGAACGAGAAAGTGACTGCTTTAAAGTGGTGGCCGCTAAAAGAAGGTTAAACATATAACAAAAGATAATGGTTTGGTAATAGTAAAACTGACCGCTAAATACAGGTAGACCGCTTAATACAGGTGACCGCTAATACAGGTTTGTCTGTATATTTTTCTCAACAAACAAAGATATAACAATAGTCCACATGGCAGTGTGGCAGCAATAAGGTAAGGTCGCCACTCGCGTCAACCCATAGCCAATTTAACCGGTTTAGCCTATTTAGCCTAGGTTCGAACCCACAGCATTCAGACCCATAGTCACGTGAAGCAACCTCTTGACCACGGCGCCCTTCACTATTAAAACCATTGTTTCATGGTTCAAAATATATATGCATTTTATATTTTAACTTTGCTTAGATGATATCATTTATGTGTCTTATTCATTAGCTCGTCTGTTTCGAAGAAAAGGTCAAGCTAATATGATCGCTGTGTCGTCGTTTTTGTCATCGTTTTCGTCGTCGTGCAAAAACTTTAATGTAGCCCATTAATTACTCAAACACTTTAAAAGGTATCAACATGAAACTTGAAATACTTTATAATCATGACAAGGTGCAGTTGTAAGACAAAGGGCATTATTCTGAAAGCTATATTTTCGGAGATATGCTCCTTTTTAACTTAGAATTTTGTTGTCTACATGCCAAGTAGACGAACGTTGGCGCCGCTCTGCGGAGCTCTAGTTTTTATGAAGCAATATGTATTCATTAAAACTTCGCTATTAAGACCACCATCGGTTCCAGCAAAAAATGGTCTTAATAGCGAGATGGTCTCAATAGCGAGATGGTCTTAATAGCGAGATGGTCTTAATAGCAAGATGGTCTCAATAGCGAGATGGTCTTAATGGTTCCAGCAAAAAATGGTCTCAATAGCGAGATGGTCTTAATAGCGAGATGGTCTTAATAGCGAGATGGTCTTAATAGCGAGATGGTCTCAATAGCGAGATGGTCTTAATAGCGAGATGGTCTTAATAGCGAGATGGTCTCAATAGCGAGATGGTCTCAATAGCGAGATGGTCTTAATAGCGAGATGGTCTTAATAGCGAGATGGTCTTAATAGCGAGATGGTCTAATAGCGAGATGGTCTCAATAGCGAGATGGTCTCAATAGCGAGATGGTCTTAATAGCGAGATGGTCTTAATAGCGAGATGGTCTCAATAGCGAGATGGTCTTAATAGCAAGATGGTCTCAATAGCGAGATGGTCTTAATAGCGAGATGGTCTTAATAGCGAGATGGTCTTAATAGCGAGATGGTCTTAATAGCGAGATGGTCTTAATAGCGAGATGGTCTTAATAGCGAGATGGTCTTAATAGCGAGATGGTCTTAATAGCGAGGTGGTCTTAATAGCGAGATGGTCTTAATAGTGAAATTTATCAATTTAGTCAGAACTGGACTTACAACTATGAGTGGTCTGACTAGCGAGGTAGTCTTAATTCCTAGGTGATTTTAAAGCGAGCTTTTACCTCCTTTGTTTACGTAGGTTAATGTAATGTATTGCAATGTCGGCTTAATTCTCATTGTGCACGTGACAGTTATCTTATACATGTATAGAGATTTTGGCCACTTTGTCCAGGTCACAGGGGCGATAAATCACGGGACATTAAACACGTTGTATTTATCGTACTTGCGTGGTGACGCTTCGTCTAAATGCGCCACTTTTCGTACTGGCTAATTCTGATTTTCTGTTCGTATTTTTACCCTTTTCCCGCTTATAGTCAGGTTTCAGGGTCTGATTGTTAATCACATTAATCTAGTTTTAAATCGGTTAGCGGTGACCCGTACACGCGAAGTTTGTACTGTCAACATCTATGTCTTTTTCGCCTCTTCTGGGACTTGTTCCTCCAGCCAAAATTTTCAGGTCCTCTCATACCGCTGTTCCTTTAGGCATAAATCGTCCGTGTACGCATAATAATCATTCTTTTTAGTGTATCGGGTGTTTTTTATGTTTACAGTTTGATCTTAGTGGGCGATAAATCAGAAAGCAGACTGTCTTTGGTACACAGTCTTATCTGTGTTTATTTCTGTGCAAATATACATGTATCTATTTTGAATATTTCCGGTAAATCGACTTAAGGTAATGCATGTGATGGTTCCGCTACATTTCGGACCTCATGACCTTCCACGGAGATAACCAAGGTTTCCTAATGTTTCAGTAGACTACCTTGGTTTTCTTGGCTAGAGCTTAAGTGGTCCAAGACGCAGCGGAACCAGTCACAGGGACTTTACCTTAACAGTCAGAATTAACCGTCAAAGTTGTTAACACAGCCCTCCCCCCCCCCTTTTTTTAAAAAGAAAGAAAGAAATATAGACTAAATCGGCTAGATTGAACTTTTTAGGCTAAGTCGGCTACATTGATTGAATTGCGTAGTTTATTTGTTTTTTGTTGTATTGGGGTTTACCGTCGCTGCGATAGTATTTCAATCATATAGCGACGTCCAGCTAATTACAGATGGAGGAAAACCCCGAGTACACTGAGATACCCGGGTAGAACCACCGACCTACCGCAAGCTAGCTGGAAGGCTTCCTTACATGAAAAATCCGAAGTCCCTACCGGGATTCGAACCCACAGCGGTGAGGGGCTGAGAGATGTGTAGTCCACGACTGTAACCGCTCGGCCACGGCGGCCCCCGCGTAGTTTATTTACCTTCTATTTTACTACTTAAGTTATGCAGGAAAAGTTGGCTAATTTCCCACGCATGACAAAAGGTCAGATAACACATTTATTTCTGTTTTATATTTCAGAGCGGCTTTGAAAGATATACCATCTTATTGGTCACCACAGGGGGAAAATGGTAATGCAGCCTACACAATTCTAT
The DNA here is from genome assembly GCA_021229015.1 of Solen grandis. Classification (NCBI taxonomy): domain Eukaryota; kingdom Metazoa; phylum Mollusca; class Bivalvia; order Adapedonta; family Solenidae; genus Solen; species Solen grandis. Next base: position 67,643,058 of record CM037783.1, on the reverse strand, counting down.
TTCTACTCTTGAAAAGCAAGACCGAGTGCAGAAAAATAGGAGAGTAATCGGTTAACACATAGACAAAAAATAGACATGCATACATTAATGCTTGTTTATTTGTTTATGAAAGTAATATGTCCTATGTCAAATCTATTCATCAATCCATCCAGTGTACACTGTTTTTTATTTATTTACTTTTTTGGCGGCAGATGTATGCTTTGCACCGTTTTGACCAATCAGAAATGATAAGAAATTTATTTTTATGCGCCCCACCTTAAATGGATGGTTTATTTTATTGTTCACAGATGTAACTTGACATAAAACTGTGAGTTAAGTCAGAGGTACGGATTGTTTGCGATGTAACGGTATAACTAGTGACTAAGCATGCCGCCGGATATCTACTTCAAAGATATTTCTTGCTATTGATGTTAATTATTTAATTATACACGTATATTGACCATAAACCATCAACGCGAAGCAGTACTGTATCGGATTCGTTATTCCCAAATTACTGAAATATTAGCAGTGGGACGTTACACCAAACCAAATCAATGCGTATGTTATCTTTCACTTTTATATTTTGCATGTATGATACGTGAAGAAGATTGGAAATAAACCACCCATAAAAACAGAGTACGATAAGGATTTATCAGTAAGCTTATTGAATACAGCTATTTATCAACGTGTGTCAATGAGCATTATATTCTTTAAAATCATGATTTTTCGTTGACATTAAATTTCGTTGATTTTGTACATAAGGGAATTTCGTGTGTATATTTATTCTTGGATCTATTTTATAGAAAACGTGAGGTCTATATAAGGGACAAGTTTTCGTGGGGATTAATATTCGTGGATAAAACCCACCACGAAAACGACGAAAATTAATGTCCCACGAAAATTAATGATTTCACAGTACCACGTGATGAAATCTAATTAGATATCTTTACGGGGATGGAATGTATAATATCTTGTGTACTCTGTCAAATGTGTATATCCATACAGCAGTTCCCTGAAGTACACCCGGATCAATAAATCCACACCATTTATTAAAAATGTAGTATGTTGATAGGGGTTTCCGCTTTTAGAAGATTGCATTAAATAGGTCACCGTGCCTTGCAGGTGTCACTAGTTACCTCAATATCGGTAGATTGACAAATACGCGTGCTTCGTTTTAGTTTTAAACTTACAACTTTAAACTAACAGCTGTTTAATTAACCAAAGACCTTCTTGGCCGCGGCGAGAGTATACGAGATTTCCTTCACAGGCTTTTTTAAGTAGCGCATCTCTTAGCTTTAGGTTTTTGAATACAACTAAATACAAAGGTTACCAGTGTCCAATTTGTATACAATCACCTTAAAGTCTGGTCAAATCTAGGCTAATTATGTTGAACCTTTCATTTACATTCCCCTATACTGTTCATCGCGGACTTTTATACGTCATGCAAGTTGGTAAATAGTTTTGCGGTATTTAAATAATTCAAATGAAATGTCTCCACAAAAAGATTTGGCAACTCAAATAAAAACGTCTGAACAGATGATTTTCCAGGCATGTTACGTGCAGTAAATTTGGGTTTATTTTTTAATTCACGACCCCTCTCTGAAACCCTTACAAAAAATCCTGTATCTGCGCCTGAGTCTTAAACAGATATGATTGATTCGAATGATTTTAGCGGCGAGCTCATGTGGAGATCCATTTTTTTAGGCATCCAACCGTGGAAAAGCCATTCTTGTGGCTGCAATAGACTTTGGGACCACTTACTCTGGATGGGCGTGTTCATTCAAACACGATTTTGAATTGGAGCCCACCAAGATCGAGGCGAAACAGTGGATAGGTGGTCAACTGGTGTCCCAGAAAGGTGCTTCTTTAACTGTCTCTCTCTCTCTCTTAAACCCTTTTTCTAAATCTTTACATCGTCAGAGACAATAATTTTACTTTTTGACTGTTTGATTAATTTGAAAGCATCTGAATGCAACACCGTGTATTATTTTGCGATATAGCACGAAAAACGAAACTCTATTTCTATTCTAACACGTTTGCTAAACTGCAAGTCTTAGATGTTGTGCAAATGTGTGGGCTAATTTTATTATTTTCCAAACATTACGACATCTTTAAACCGTGGATATATCGGAAGTAATGCACGCCACACGCCAGCATATTTTTCGGGTCCTGTTTGAATGGCGAATAATGATTTCAGAAGTGGTGTCGTATATCAAATGACTATGAACACAATGGTTGTGGGGTTTGAACCCCGAAGTGGATACGGTTATTTCTGAACCCCAGGGCAGAGTAGTTGACACCACATGGAAAATTAAGCGTCTCTGTAGAAGTTGAAAAAAGTATTCGTAAATGAACCAATACGTCAATACCGGTATGATTGACCTATGTGAAAGCGCTCAATAGATCATGGGTAAATCCTGCGCCAATAAGATCTCCTGCGTTGAAGATTGCATTGAAATGGATAAGTAACGCAAATAAAGTGTTTTAACACGCTATTAAGTTATTGTCAATTTATTTGGGCAGTGGACTGTGTTTTTTCTTTTGCACTGTATAGAACATTTAGAGAGGAAAATATTACCCGCAAATAACGTTTTCCAAAACGTCATGTGAAAGTGAAAGTAGGATAATTAGTCATTCTTATTTATATGCATTTCTCCAATCGACAAAAGAAGTGTTGACTTTACAATATAATGTGTCGACAATAATAAAGGCTGCTTTTACTACGTGGGTTTATTTGCGTGGAAGCACAAGTCGCAGTTGTTTGGTGAATCCATAGAACCATTCCATTGCAAGCAACCCTGTTCACTACTGTTCTGTATATATCCCAGGTCCGACATGTATACTGTTCCACCCGGATGGAGAAACGGTGCACTCGTTCGGCTATGACGCTGAGTCAAAATATGCTGACCTAGCAGAGAACGATGAGAACGAAAACTGGTATTTCTTCAAACAATTCAAGATGTCGCTTTTTAAGGATAAAGTAAGTTTTTAACCAACACTAAACTGTTTTTGATAATCCCTCCTTCTCTCTCTCTCTCTCTCTCTCTCGCTCCGTTCATCTGTTCCGCCAATCTCCCAATCTATTATTCTACATTTATATTTTAATTATCGTTTTCTTTTCCCTATTTTGTATCTTCAGTTATATATACATATATGATTTCTTCACGTCATATTGTAAAACAAGTTTGGCTATTAATTGAAATAGTTTTCACATAGAAACTATCATATTACAATTCGACTGGTTTCATTATAATTTATTTACACTGCTCATGATAAACGACAATTATATATTCATAATCTAAACATATAGTGTTAATCATTCATTTAGACGGTAACAAATGTTTGTCTGTAGGAATGACTTACTTGAATATTAAGTTACAGGAATTTGATATTCAGTGTTGAATTACCTGTGAATATTTCAAATATATATTAAATTATGATCTTTCGGTTACGACGACGACGACGGCAACAAGAACAACAAGAACATCAACATAATAATAATAAGATATTTATTTATAAAAGGTAGCTCAGTAAGAGTACAAACGTTATTATTAAAGCTTCTTTATACATGGCCTTATGAATTAGATAATAAAAAAAAATAATAAAAATAAAAAATAATAACAGTAATAATAATAATCATAAAGAAAATTGCTTTTCATTCTGCCAAAGATTCCAATTGCGGGTGGTCTTAAGTCTTTGGTGGTCTCAGAGTTTACACCATAGATGTACAATACTGTATAACATTTGCAGGGAATCAACCGTGTCCTCATGCTAGAAGATTACAGTAAGAAACACAAACTTCCAGCCAAGACGGTGTTCTCGGCGTCCATCCGGTATTTGAAGGATGACCTGCTCAAGATATCGGAAAACCGCATCGCCAGCGGGGGCGTGCTGCTGGAGGACATACACTGGGTCCTTACCGTTCCTGCCATCTGGAACGACGCCGCAAAACAGTTCATGCGAGAGGCCGCTGAGGAGGTTGGAAATAAGTTCAAATAATTTAAACTTATGGTTAAGTCCCTGTAATGATTCCGCTACATCTTAACCTCTACCAAGACACCCAAGGTACCGCAATAAAACATTAGGAAACCTTGGTTATCTCCGTGAAAGGCCACGAGGTCCTAAATGTGCATTGGGAAACAAAGCTAAGGTTACTACCACGACATTTTCTGGGTATACCTGGGTAGGTAATGCAATATTTTTGTCCCCTCCCCCTTACTACTTTAACAACAATAATCATATATTAAAAAATCCTTCAAATCTGTATTAATGCCCACTACAGCGTCTCGTTAAACAAAACTGAAATTATATTTTGTTTTATTGATCTTATTATCAATAGTTGTGGGCTAATGGTATCCACAAGCTGTCTTGAGCGGAATTGTTAAACGTAAAATGCTAGCATGAATTAGAAAAAAAAGTTGTGTATATCAGGATTGAGTAACAGATTCAAATAGGGGATTCAACTTGTAAATAGGGGATGATACCAGTAAAACGTGAATTAATAAAATATGGACTTGCCCCCCGTATATTAATCTTAATCTGTTTGATTTGCCCAAGATTTATATAAAAATAAATTACATGCAAATTTAAGAGAAAGTATACGGTAATCACCAAATGCGTTGTATTGTCTGTTCGTTTGTCTTCGTACTTCCTTAATCCCATTTGACACATATGTTGAGTCTGACCAGAGGATGTGCTATGACTTTTCCAAATGTCATTTATTTATTTTCAAGATTACAGGATGAGTAAGATCTAATTTCGTGCACACTCTATAACTTCGTCAACCAATCGCACTGGAAGTTACTTTGCACAACCCATTGGTGAGCCAGATCCACGGGCATATATCATTTATCTACTTTTCTAGGCCGGTATTTCTGGAGATCACCTGACGATTGCCCTAGAGCCGGAGTGTGCATCCCTCTATTGCCGTCATCTGCCCGTTGGCAAAGGAGGCGCGGGTGATTCCCTGGCCAAGTTCAAATCTGGCACGAAGTACATGGTTCTGGATGCAGGAGGTACCGTGTTGTGTTCATTTGAGGGTCCTGAGGGCCTCCGTGGCCTAGGGGGTAAAGTCAATGACTTTAACACTCACTCAGCGCCTCAACGCGTGGGCTTAAGGTCCTTCGGGTTTTCATCTGAGGAAGCCTTCCAGCTGGCTTGCGGTAGGTCGGTGGTTCTACCCGGATGCCTTAGTGCATTCGGGGTCTTCCTCAACCTGTAATTAACTGGACGTCGCTTAATGATTGAAATACTATCGCAGTGACGATAAACAAAATAAATCAATCAAAATCAATCATTGGAGGGTCCTGTGCCTATCGATTTGTAGCAGTTTTCGGTGCAACAATTACTCTTTTTCCATAACACTGTGTATACCTATATACATGTTATTCGTGTAATTTGCAATTAATCGAAACATATTACTGTTGTGTTTATTTAGACCTTGCGGTCAAGGATAACCAACAAAAAATGAAACACTTATTTAGTATATAGTTTGAAGAAACAGCATGTAGAGGAGAAAATGATTTGATACAAGGGAGTCCAGGTGCGATATCCTAACTCATTTTACAAATAAACCCCTTGGTTCCTTTACCTGCCCAGTGCAAAGCACCGGTACAGGGGAGACAAGTTCCTGGGTGGAACCAGTATTGAGTACTCCAAGTTCCCATAGCAACCCTATTTGCTGAATTATATATTGTCATTCGCACGGGATGAGTAATATTGTATATGATAAAGAAATATGAATTCTTATTATTTACTTCAAGAAATAAATCTGAAACACGAGTGTATATAATTTGATACATCAGGCTTCTTGAGTAAAGCTATTGACGCAGATTTACAATTAGTTATGGATATGCATTTATGTACGTCAGTGTCCGATGGATTAAAGCTTAAAATGCTGATAAAAACTAAACTCATGTATCGTATACCTTTCATGTTTTACAGTTTGGATTAAAACTATAATATTACTGTATTATAATGATTCATTGCATCAACATCACGTGACCGTGACGTCACTGAAGGCTTTAAAAACAAAGACAAAAACTGTCAACAATGGCTTCCCTTGAAAATAGAATATTACCCGTAAGTATTTCATTTCTTCATCAATTTCAATGTGACATGTGTCAAAGAAGAAAAATATACGCTTTTCACGAAATATAGTATCTCCATCAGCAGCTGAGCAAATTTTCATGCACTACGTGAAATCTTTAACAAAAAATCTTGGAATTGCATGTAGTCCGCTCGCATACGAAAAAAAATCCAAGACTTCACATAGTGCTTGAAAAATAGTTCAGCTGCTAATGGAGATTATGTATTCCGTGGAAAGCTGAATTTTCTCCTAGACTGACACATGTCCCATAGAAATCGATGAAGAAACAAAATATGTGTATTTTTTTATATTCAAGCGGAGCCATTGTTGACAGTTGATGCCTAAGTGACGTCACGGTCACGTTGTATTGCTACACTGTAGTTGTACCAGAATCTATAAAAGATCGTTTAACAATACAACTGTAAGGTAGCGAGTAATGGGAACATCGCGATACTTACAGGTGGAACTGTAGACATCACTATACACGAGGTGACACCAAAAGGCGATTTGAGGGAACTTCTAAAAGCCAGCGGAGGCGCCTGGGGAGGGACAAAGGTGGACGCCACATATAAGGAATTCTTGGCCACGGTGTTCAGTAAGTCAACGTGTTACTTAAAAAAACAATTTACACGTTTTAAAACATCGCATTTAAACGAAATAGTGTCTTTATCTTATACTGGCGCCAAAAACTAAGACAAAAACTGTCAACATTGACTAGTGTTTGTTCGTTCTTAAATCAAAACTTCCCTTATACGTTTGATGTTTACGCTAAGTACGTTCATACATCCAAGAACATTATGAATACCGAGATGATCATTATCGATCTTTTGCACGTATTAATTTTTTATTGTTTAAGAAATGTGTTCTTGCTTTTGCATGTACTTGTATAGTTTCTTGGATATTAATGTAATTTCATTTAAATAAAATGAAGATTAACGCGACACTGTTTTCAACACGCATGAAACGTTAATGCTATGTGTTTTACAGAACATGAGGTAATGGCGTCCTTTGAAAACGAATGCATGGAAGATTTCATTGAGATGTTTAGAGATTTTGAGATAAAAAAGCGAAAAATAAGTCCTGAGGGAGACTCGAAGGTGACTTTCCGCTTACCTCTGGCCATGTCGAACATGTACAAGCGGGAAAAAGACAGAGATGTCGAGAATGCTATTACGTCTTCGGTGTATGCTGGTAAAATGAAAATTGTTTCCGGCGACAAGCTTCGAGTAGATGGTGATGTGGTGAACACATTTTTCAACTCAACGGTTCAGAACATCGTAGACCACGTGGCGACTCTTCTAAGAGATCCTGCAGCGGCTGGTTGCAATGTCATCGTCATGGTTGGGGGATTCTCCGAGTCTCCAATGCTCCAGAAGAAAATGAAGGCCGTGTTTTCAACGATAAACTTCATTATTCCACAGGATGCAGGTCTTGCCGTTCTTAAAGGAGCGGTCATATTTGGACATTCGCCCTCAGCAATAGCCGAGCGAGTCTGCAAACTGACCTATGGTAATGATTCATCCCACGATAAGTCCGTGAATTGCTCTCATCCCCCTGGCAGGACATTCAAAGACAGCCAAGGCGTAACTAGATGTACTGATATGTTTTCTATTCATGCACAAATTGGTGACCGAGTCAAACTTGGCGAGGAGCAAAAGGAGCAGATTTTTAACCCAATCGAACCAGACCAAACTTCAATATTATTCAATATATATGCATCCACAAATTCAAAGCCAAACTTTGTCACGGAAAAGGGCTGCAGCAAAATTGGCTCAGTTGAAGTTCCCGTACCCGATACAACAAAGGGTAAAGACCGGAAAGTTGGCGTTTCGTTCATGTTTGGAGGAACAGAAATTGCTGTGAAATGCGTGGAAAAGGCCACGGGAAAGGTTACTAAGACTACTGTAAATTTCCTTGGCTGAAATAACTATTTTGTATCTGAAAGACCGTGCCATACTTTTTTATGTACATACTGAATGTAGTGAACCTTATTGACATGTTTATTAAGGAAACTTCCTATGTTTATATCTATGTTCACAAATTAAGTTCTTATTATTACGTATTTAAGCATCTCCTCATTGGTGCTGGTATACTGAAAAACATAATTTTAAGTTGACATTTAATTTCGTGAAATCTTTAATAAAGTCAATTTCTTTGCTACATATATTCAAGGACTCATGTTCTAGAAAATGTGAGATCTACCAAAAATAAACTTTTGTTTTCTCATTTGGATGGATATTAGTGGATAAGGCCGTCCACGAAGTCAACGAAAATTTGTCACCCACGAAAACTAATGATTCTACTGTATGTATCATGTGTAATGGATGTCAAGAAAATGACTTTTCAGAACTCAGACATCCCATGTTTTATATTTTTGTTTTATATCATGTCATAGTATTACTAAAACATCTTGGTATAGATGGCGATTAATTGCTATTATCATTGCCATGCTTTTGTGCCGGTAGATATGGCTTTTCGTCACTCAGTCGAGACAAACTGAGTCAGCATTGAATGTCGAACTATTCCTTGAAACTGTCCGCTTACAATTCAACGTTTTATAACTTATCTTTTTAGAAGCCATTGTTATTGTATTTTTATAATTCGATTCGACAAAGATTTGTTGATATCATATGATTTAATGATGTATATATCACTGTTGTTGCTGTGCTCTATTGCTCTATGAGATATATAGTGTAATGATAAATATTCATTTTGATTTGACTTCAGCAAAAAAGACCATAAAAAACCCATAAAAAACATTAAAAAAAAAAACTCAATACGTTTTGAAAAAGACGGTACAAGAAGGGAATATATATTAGCTACATCGAATTCCACTTATAAATCTTTACGCTAGGTATTACTAAAGTACTTAAATTAAAAAACAACACTAAATTAAAATATGTAGAAACTTAAGTACTTAAATTAAAAATCATCATATAGAAACTAAAGTACTTAAATGAAAATCTCATGTAGAAACTAAAGTACTTGAATTAAAAGCTCATGTAGAAACTAAAGTACTTAAATTCATAAATCATGTAGAAACTTAAATGCTTAAATTAAAAAAAAATATTTAGAAACTCATATCACCATTCCTGTTTAATGAAATATGTAAGTATGTGATTAAGTTAAGTTACATTAAGTGTTACCTTATTAACTGACAATATTTGTAAAGATATAAAATCTTATTTTCAATAGATATTACGAATAAAGAAATTTACCCCTAAGTATTTAAGTCTTGCAAGTAATATGCGCTAATTTGGGTTGGTGATATCTTAAACTGGAAATACTCTGATTTACAGGAATTTTCAGTTAAAGTGTAAATGTAATAAATACATATGTACGGATTTCATACAGATTTCCTGCATAAAATGCACGAATTTATAGGGCATAAAGATGTTATTGATTTGTTTAAACTTATTTATTTTACGTCGATTTTGGAAAGAAGATCTTACAACTTATACTAATCCCTCTCGACGGTTCCTGGGTTGGACAAGTACTTTGCGCCAGGGAAGGTCATGAATAGTTCTTGCCTCCACTGGGGTTCGAACCCACAACCTTCGGATCCGTAATCGGATACGTTACCATTGGACCACGGCGTCCTTGATTTCAATTATGCACTGATGATTTTTGATTGTTTGTGATTATGGACTTATGTCTAAGGTGTATTTTTAAATGTAAACGCATTTACAATTAAATAATATCTAAAAAAAAAATTAAGTATATGTTTTTACATTTTTTAGATTAATTGACTTAGAATAGTATAACTTCTTATGTTTGTGTTTTACTTTTCATTTTCAAAGGTTGAAAAATATACAGTTATAAATAAATCATCTTTTTGTCTTTTTCTGTTATTATGCAAGGATAGTTTGGGATAAAAGGCGTATATTCAAAATGATTGGGATAAAAGGCGTATATTCAAAATCGTGCCTGGACCCAATTTTGGTATACGCACCATGGCTAGGGTGGGTTTGGGGGCATGCTTCTGGACGCCGTAGGAGTATTTAGAGTGTAATAAGTACATGCAAAAAAACAACAACTGTTAAATCGTAATAAGATATGAAAAAACGCGCAGTAATTCTAACCAATTACATGTAATACATTATGATAAAACTACCTCGGATATGGACTGGAGCAATTATCGGTGCGTTTGCATATCACCTAAATCAAAATGCCTATTCTTAAAAAAAAGCCTGGTGCCTATTATTAAGCTTTATCTTATAGATAAGTACTTAAAAGTATTTATTGAAAAAATAAGAGAAATCTAAATGTTTAAACATCAGAATGAATCAATTTTAAGACAAACACTGTTTGTTTCTGTTCTTTTTTATTTCAAAATAAAGGTGCGTTTTAGCCATTTTAAGGGTATTTAATAATAGATGTATCAAAAATTAACCCCAAATCATTTCATTTCATTACACTTGATGTTTCACCAACATAATGACATAACATTTACTAAATTAATAATTGAAATTAATTTGAAGAAAAAGTACACTATGTGATTCATCACAAACTGCCGCTAATATGGATAACTGATAAAAATTAGATATTCTTTCTAATGCTGGTTACCCCTGTTTTTATTTCATGTTTTAGTAGATCGGATAATATGCTATCAATAAACAAAGAGTCATGAAATTCTAAATGTTTGAAAACAACAACAACAACAAGAAAACTAAAAAAAACACAAAAAACAAACAAACAAAAAAACAAGAAGAGATGAAACTGTCGCGATCGTCTGTAAGCGTAGTTATACTGACATGTGTAAGCTTATTATGCAACATTTTTGAGTACCCGAAATATGCTTACATGTGATAATAAACTATAGCATACGCCTCGAAATGTTATATGTTGTCCTGTATGAAAAATTTAAACTCCGCCTTTTTCACTCTGCCATCTTCGCTATGTCTCTTTCTTTAATTGAAAGCCAGGAATGTATCCATCTTTTACACCACTCCCCTTTCTCAAAGTCTCTCTTGCATTTCTTTTCCTCATTTTCCTCCCCGCTCCCCTTCTTAATTCGTGTGTCGATAAATCGTTACTGAAGAAAGCTCGTGAGATGAAGAGACAATGGACAAAATGTCGCTAGTTAGAGACTTTGAAAACGGGAAGTGAATAGCTGATGAGATGGAGTGACTGAGGTATTTAAGAAAGAGGGAAGAATAAACAAATAAAGAGGAAAAGATTGGAGACATATAATTTTTTATAAAAGAGACCACTATAATAAGAAAATAAAAATACTGGAAACGTAAAAAAGAAAGGTGAATCTAAGTGCATGAGAGCTCACGACCAGGATTATGTTTTAATTGAGATCTAACCATACACGGTAAAGTCGTTGAGTTCGCACTCGGCGAACGTTAGGGAAGTCTGCATTATGCAGTCACTTACTTGGAGTCTTCCTCTGTTCACTATAACCACAAACTTAATATAACTTTAGACTGGGTGTCATAATTGGTTCTTTACTCAGATTTTTTAGTCTTTTAATGAAAATAACTGTATATCTTTGAGCATTTATTATTTCGTTGAATTATGTTACATACAGAGTTATTTTACCTTCCAGAAGTTCAACAAAATACAAATAGGTAACTCATTTTCTTTTCAAAATAGAGCTTATTTTGGTATTTATTTGTTTCCAACGAAATCGAATCGAGCCCAAGGATAGTTTCATAAGACTAAGTGTTATAAATCCCTTTACATAAGGCTCTCAAAGTGGCGCAGTGGTAATGACTCCGTCTACCAACACTTCAGTATCACTCCGCAGGGTTTAGTATCAGAAGTGCATAACAAAATATGATAAACTTGAAAAAAAGTACAATTGTTGTTAAATTATTATTAATTATTTCGACTGAAAAACTTGCTTTATTATTAAATCTTAATATTATAATCATATCTGCATCTGAATTATAAAATTCTATTTTTATCGTTTATTTATTTATGTTTTTAAAAGGACCTGTTTGAATGTCGTCTTTATCATAATTCTTCAAGGATCTGACTTTAATGTATAATGTTTAAAGAAGTCAGAAGGTATGATAGACAGAAACACGTCAGCAATGCCACTTAATGATTTAAGTTAGGCCCTGTTTTATCAGCCTTACGGCAGCCGTACACCTGTCGACGACCAACTTTTTGGGGGGAATAACTTACCTTTCGTACGACACTCTCAAGCCATCCGTACAAATTCGCAATGCCGCAGAGTTGTCACAACGTCGCAAACTAAATTTTCGACATGCACATTTTCTTAGCGATTTTCTTGCGATTTATGAAGCTCGCAAGGCTGCTGCAATGCAGCTTCGAGACACCTGTACAAACAACGTACGGTTTCCGGTTAGGGCTGGTATCAGTTACTTATTACGTTTGACTTGGGAATACCACGCGGCAACCGCACGAACACCTTGCAGCAGCCTTGCGTTTTGTTACAAAGCTGTAATAAGACTGTCGCGAAACGTATGACAATCGCACGAATTTGCACGGCATTTGCATTGCCATCTTGCGGAAGCCGTGCAAATACGTGTGTTTCGTTTTCCTACGCTCAAGCTGCGAACGCCGTGCGACCCATGAGATCGTATGGCTGCCTGCGACTCTGCACATGTTGCGAATTGTCTACGGCACGCTGGGGCTGCGAAATCGTACGAACGAAAAATCGTACGGCTGATGTGAACAGGGTCTTACACAGCAGATTGGTAAAGTCTCGATCGGCTATTTTAAACTGCAGCCCTATTTCACTTGAGACACACACAACTCCAGTGCCTTCAGCGCTATGATTTCTTGGAGCCAATGGATGAGCCAAATTTGAAAAATTGTAGCCATTTGTTCTTTTCATGAGCCATTTTATTAGTCAATAATATAACCAAAATGCTGATATTTTAATACAAGTTAAAGACTCATGTATGCATGCATAGCACTAATAAAGATGTTTCAGTGTTTATATAATTAATTACAATATTTTTAAAGTAAGTTGATATCTTCTGAACTTGTGTATTTCAAATATATTTTTCAAATCCAATATTTAAATTGTGTTCAAGTTAATAATATAAATAATATATCTTAACACTGTTCATGCTTACATACATATTGTTGCATTTTCTTTCTTCATAAATCATGGCGGAAATGAAATAATAAATATCTAAGCCTTCCTGCAGATGGTACAGAACATTGCCCTAGTCTTTGCATCTCAGCCAAGCGTAACCAACTGCCATGCTTCCCTAAAATGGAGTTAACAGGAGAGGTTGGCATATTGAATCTAATTTTAATGACACGGGGAAAGATGAGTTGATCAAGATAATATTGTACCGTAAGATATATACTTAATGTTGTCGGTAATTTAGCTTGTTTGTGCTCTTAATTTTGTCTTTATAGATATGCTTTTTGTAATATCGTTCAAGGCCAATCCGTTTAAAATAGATTTCTATGGAACGCTATGGAACGCCATGACTGTCTTATGATGTGCACCTGTCTATATGTTTGGTACATATGCAATTTATGTGCAGTGGTTAACACATTATATGCAGTGGTAAAACCGTTATGTTCAGTAGATATGTAATTATGTGCTGTTCACTTGCCGTTATCTGCGGTACATCTGATTTTATATGCAGTACAAATATCATTACATGCAGTCTTTTTGTTATTATGTTCAGTTGATTTTGCAATATATTCGGTCCACGTGACTTTATATGCAGTTGGTTTGTCATTATGTTTACTTCAGTGGCCATTATGTTCGATGGTTTACTAACATATTATATGCAGTTCGTCCTTTAATATATGCAGTTGAAAAGTATTAATGTGCAGTGATTTCAACTTTATGCCCAGCGGTAAAGAGCGCTAAATATTCTGTGATTTTGTATTATTTTCAGTTCACATGACTTAATATGCAGTGCTTATTGTGTTAAGTTCAGTGCTTTGCTTAGTATGATGATGTGGTTAAAATGCTAACGGAATATTCCGAAGATGTCCGTTGTTAACCGAATGCGGATCATTAATTTATAGAATAATACATGGTTAGTCTGGCATTTGAGTGATAATTGTCCCGGCTATGCGATAATTGCTCGAGGGCTTAGCCCGAGGCCCTCTTGCTTTTTTTCAAGAGTTTAGTATATACAGTAACTCTGATAAACGTGTTCCGCTGAATTACCGTAGTATTAGCCTGCTTTCGTGTATCGGTAAAGTTTACAGTGCATTTATTAACCGGAGATTGACAACATATCTTAATGAAAATGATATTCTGGCAGATGAGCAAAATGGCTTCAGGAGAGACCGTTCATGTGAGAACCATGTTTTTACCCTAAATAGTGTAATACAAAACAATGATAAAGTATTAACGGCTTATATTGACTTGGAAAAGGCCTTTGACTTTGTGGATAGAGACATGATGCTCTCAAAATTACTATCATATGGTATAGACGGAAAAATATACCAGAACATCACGGCAATATATGAGAGAACTATAGCTACAATAAAACTGAATGGCAAACTCACTCACTGGTTTGAATGCAGAACTGGTGTAGCTCAGGGAAATAATTTATCACCAACTATCTTTTCCCTGTTTATTAATGATGTTACCCGTGAAATAAATGACCTTGACATTGGCATTAAGATGGGCAATACATCAATATCTATGATGCTATACCCGGATGACATCGCTCTAGTTGCGGACAGTGAGGAAAAATTACAAACTATGCTAAATACTCTTTACCAGCGGTGCAAGAAATTGCGTGTTTCAATAAATACAGATAAGAATAAATGTATGCACTTCAGAAAAGGTAGAGCTAGATCAACAGAATATAACTTTCATATTGGAAATAAAATCAAATTTATATTTTATCAAATATCTGGTCCGGCTTTAGAATATATCGGTCGAGGGGAAGTCAATGACTTAATATTTGTGAAGGCAGGTGCGTGCCTGGACCCAATTTTGGTATACGCACCATGGCTAGGGTGGGTCTGGGGGCATGCTCCCCCGGGGAAAAATGTCCCTTGGACAGCTGAAAAAATCGTAATAAAATATGATAAAAACGCGCAGTAATTTTAACCAATTAATACATTAAGATAACATTATCTCGGTATATGGACCGAGAGCAATTATCGGTGCGTTTGGCATTATCCACCCACACCCCAACAAAACTTAAAATGCCTATTCTTAAAAATAGAAAATTCAAGAAAAACATCTTCCTTCATTATTTTTCACCCTTCCTCCCCACCCCTCGCTTTAGTCTTTATTTGTGTGTCGATAAAGCGTTACTGAAGAAAGCACGAGAGGAGATAATGGACAAACATGTCGCTAGTTAGAGACTTTGAAAGCGAGAAAGAGAATAGCGCATGAGATGGAGTGACTGAGATATTAAAGAAAGAGGGAAGAATAAACAAATAAAGAGGAGAAAGATTTGGAGAGACATACTCTTTCTTTTTTATTAAAGAGACACTTTATAATAAGAAAAATAAAAATACTGGAAATGTAAAAAAGAAAGGTGAAACCTAAATGCATGAGAGCTCACGACCAGGATCATGTTTTAATTGAGATCTAAACCATACAACGGTAAAGGCCGATTGAGTTCACACTCGGCGAACGTAAGGGAAAGTCTGCATTATGCAGACACTTGCTTGAGGTCATCCTCTTTTCTCTTATAACCAAACTTTAGACTAGGTGTCATATTGGTTCTTTATTTAGATTTTTTAGTCTTTTAATGAAAATAACTGTATATCTTTGAGCATTTATTATTTCGTTGAATTATGTTACATACAGAGTTATACAAATAGGCAACTCATTTTTTTTCAAAACAGGGCTTATTTTGGTATTTATTTGTTTCCAACGAAATCGAATCGAGCCCAAGGATAATTTTATAAGTGTTATAAGTCCCTTTACATAAGGCTGTCAAAGTGGCGCAGTGGTAATGACTCCGTCTACCACTACTTCAGTATCACTCCGCAGGGTTTAGTCTCAGAAGTGCATAACAAAATATGATAAAATTGATAAAAAAGTATAATTATTGTTAAATTGTTATTCATTATTTCGACTAAAAAACTTGATTCATTATTAAATTTTAATAATATTATAATCATATCTGCATCTGAATTATAGGGTAATGCCACTTTATGATTTAAGTTAGGCCCTGTTCACATCCGCCTTACGGCAGCCGCGCATCTGTCGACGACCAATTTTTTTTAGAATAACGTACTTTTCGTACGACACTCTCAAGCCATCCGTACACATTCGCAATGCCGCAGGGTTGTCACAACGTCGCAAACTAAATTTTCGACATGCACATTTTTTGGCGATTTTCTTGCGATTTATGAAGCTCGCAAGGCTGCTGCAATGCAGCTTCGAGACACCTGTACAAACAACGTACGGTTTCCGGTTAGGGCTGGTATCAGTTACTTATTACGTTTGACTTGGGAATACCACGCGGCAACCGCACGAACACCTTGCAGCAGCCTTGCGTTTTGTTACAAAGCTGTAATAAGACTGTCGCGAAACGTATGACAATCGCACGAATTTGCACGGCATTTGCATTGCCATCTTGCGGAAGCCGTGCAAATACGTGTGTTTCGTTTTCCTACGCTCAAGCTGCGAACGCCGTGCGACCCATGAGATCGTATGGCTGCCTGCGACTCTGCACATGTTGCGAATTGTCTACGGCACGCTGGGGCTGCGAAATCGTACGAACGAAAAATCGTACGGCTGATGTGAACAGGGTCTTACACAGCAGATTGGTAAAGTCTCGATCGGCTATTTTAAACTGCAGCCCTATTTCACTTGAGACACACACAACTCCAGTGCCTTCAGCGCTATGATTTCTTGGAGCCAATGGATGAGCCAAATTTGAAAAATTGTAGCCATTTGTTCTTTTCATGAGCCATTTTATTAGTCAATAATATAACCAAAATGCTGATATTTTAATACAAGTTAAAGACTCATGTATGCATGCATAGCACTAATAAAGATGTTTCAGTGTTTATATAATTAATTACAATATTTTTAAAGTAAGTTGATATCTTCTGAACTTGTGTATTTCAAATATATTTTTCAAATAAATTTCGTAATAAATAATTATTTTAATTAAGAAATTCATGCTTACATACATATTGTTGCATTTTCTTTCTTCATAAATCATGGCGGAAATGAAATAATAAATATCTAAGCCTTCCTGCAGATGGTACAGAACATTGCCCTAGTCTTTGCATCTCAGCCAAGCGTAACCAACTGCCATGCTTCCCTAAAATGGAGTTAACAGGAGAGGTTGGCATATTGAATCTAATTTTAATGACACGGGGAAAGATGAGTTGATCAAGATAATATTGTACCGTAAGATATATACTTAATGTTGTCGGTAATTTAGCTTGTTTGTGCTCTTAATTTTGTCTTTATAGATATGCTTTTTGTAATATCGTTCAAGGCCAATCCGTTTAAAATAGATTTCTATGGAACGCTATGGAACGCCATGACTGTCTTATGATGTGCACCTGTCTATATGTTTGGTACATATGCATTTATGTGCAGTGGTTAACACATTTTCAGTAGATATGTAATTATGTGCTGTTCACTTGCCGTTATCTGCGGTACATCTGATTTTATATGCAGTACAATTCAGTGATCTCACGATTTTTTATGTTGTCATTATGTTTACTTCAGTGGCCATTATGTTCGATGGTTTACTAACATATTATATGCAGTTCGTCCTTTAATATATGCAGTTGAAAAGTATTAATGTGCAGTGATTTCAACTTTATGCCCAGCGGTAAAGAGCGCTAAATATTCTGTGATTTTGTATTATTTTCAGTTCACATGACTTAATATGCAGTGCTTATTGTGTTAAGTTCAGTGCTTTGCTTAGTATGATGATGTGGTTAAAATGCTAACGGAATATTCCGAAGATGTCCGTTGTTAACCGAATGCGGATCATTAATTTATAGAATAATACATGGTTAGTCTGGCATTTGAGTGATAATTGTCCCGGCTATGCGATAATTGCTCGAGGGCTTAGCCCGAGGCCCTCTTGCTTTTTTTCAAGAGTTTAGTATATACAGTAACTCTGATAAACGTGTTCCGCTGAATTACCGTAGTATTAGCCTGCTTTCGTGTATCGGTAAAGTTTACAGTGCATTTATTAACCGGAGATTGACAACATATCTTAATGAAAATGATATTCTGGCAGATGAGCAAAATGGCTTCAGGAGAGACCGTTCATGTGAGAACCATGTTTTTACCCTAAATAGTGTAATACAAAACAATGATAAAGTATTAACGGCTTATATTGACTTGGAAAAGGCCTTTGACTTTGTGGATAGAGACATGATGCTCTCAAAATTACTATCATATGGTATAGACGGAAAAGTATACCAGAACATCACGGCAATGTATGAGAGAACTATAGCTACAATAAAACTGAATGGCAAACTCTCTAACTGGTTTGAATGCAGAACTGGTGTAGCTCAGGGAAATAATTTATCACCAACTATCTTTTCCCTGTTTATTAATGATGTTACCCGTGAAATAAATGACCTTGACGTTGGAATTAAGATGGGCAATACATCAATATCTATGCTGCTATACGCGGATGACATCGCTCTAGTTGCGGACAGTGAGGAAAAATTACAAACTATGCTAAATACTCTTTACCAGTGGTGCAAGAAATGGCGTGTTTCAATAAATACAGATAAGAGTAAATGTATGCACTTCAGAAAAGGTAGAGCTAGACCAACGGAATATAACTTTCATATTGGAAATAATAAACTTGAACTCGTATCGGAGTACAAATACCTGGGCGTACTTTTTTCTAAAAAGGGTGACTTCACTGGGCATTGTAATGTGTTGAGTAAATGTGCTGGAAGGGCTCTGGGTGGAATAATCAACAAAATTAGTAGTCTAAAGTAATTCGGTTTCAAGTCGTACGATAAACTTTATCATAGCTATGTGGTGCCTGTGCTAGACTATTGTTCGAGTACGTGGAGTTTTAAACAGTATCAGTCAGCGGACAATGTTCAAAACCGGGCAATTCGTTACTTTTTAGGGCTGCACCGATTCGCACCAGTAACTGCTATTGTAGGCGACATCGGCTGGTTACCATGCAGATATAGACGTTGGTTGAATATGTTGTGATATTGGAACAGACTTAACTCCCTTAACGACGACAGGCTTACTAAAAAGGTATTTGAAACGGACTATAACTTATGAAATGTTTCACGAGTAAGTTATTAGTGGATTTACAGTTAGCTAAAACAAGGATCATTGACTATTATAAGACCATTTGGCACACTTTTTTACAAGCATCTTCTAAACTGAGAACCTACAGACTGTTTAAGGATGATTTTGAGGTAGAAAAATATGTGTGTCTTAATCTTCTTAAACACGAACGATCATTATTGGCTCAATATCGAAATGGTATTTTGCCTCTTCGCATTGAAACTGGCCGTTACATTAATGAATCAGTACATGAAAGAATGTGTTCACAATGTGACCTCCGGGAGATTGAATCTGAAACACATTTCTTATTGAATTGTCCTAAATACGAAGGTGTGAGAGAAGAGTCATTTGGTAATCTGTTGCTTGATAATAATTTTATGTCAATTACTTCTAATGAAAAGGTACGGTCACTACTAATAGATTATCAACGAAAGACAGCGAAATTTCTCGTGAAAGCAATGCTTATCAGACAAAGACATGCATATGTATAATGCTTTTATCAATATGTATAATGATATTGTTTTGTCAGTCATTAATAATATTCTTCAGTCATAATATTTTACCTCAGTATAATATGTGAAAAATATATATGATTTTACATTTATATGTGTTTTAATTGAAGGTGACATATAGGCCCATGGGGCCGGGTGTTGATCTTGTACTGTATATATGTGTATATGTGTATGTATGTATATATATATATATATAAATTGTATAACTTTTATATATATATATATATATATATATATATATATATATATATATATTCAAACACAAGCAATGATTTTACTTGTACTTACCTAAATTGGGTGATATTTTGAAACATAGTATATGGCCATTATGATTCCCTTCAGTATATCAGGGAAACGCAAAATGAGTTGAACAGAAAAACGGAATAGTTCAACTTAACAATTTTAATGTCTGTAATCAAACGAAATGGAACTAACATATGATACTATAGAGGTGGTCCAATTTTTTTTACATCTGTCACTTATTATCCATGATTTTTCATAGCAATTTTACTCATTTAGTGGGGCCGCCGTGGTCGAGCGGTTACAGTCGTGGACTACAAATCTCTCAGCCCCTCACCGCTGTGGTTTCGAATCATATGAGGAAGCCTTCCAGCTGGCTTGCGGTAGGTCGATTGTTCTACCTGGGTATATTTGTGTACTCGGGGTCTTCATCCACCTGTAATTAGCTTGACGTCGCTATATGATTGAAATACTATCGCAGCGACGGTAAATCCCAATACAACAACAACTCATTTAGTAAATAGAAAACAAGTGGAAACACCTTTCGTAATACATATATACAGTCTCCTTTCTATATATGTATATATATGTATGTTCCAAACTCGGATATTATTCAGATCATTTGTCACTGACCTATTTAAAATACGATTTGATCACTTTAATTAAAATAGACATGTATTTATACGTCTCACCTGTCTAAAGGCAGCACGTGCAGCTCTCCCTAGTTGTGCAGAATTTTGTCGATGTGTAATCGCCAGAATAAAACGAGTAAACAAAAGGGCAAATGTGATAAACTATCACGATCAGCACGTGCATCACTAGCCATTTGTCAATCATTGTTATAGAGTGAGCCTTAAACTCGTGCAGGACACGTCAGCGATCACTTGCAGGGAAACACTTTGTATGATTATTCCAA
>CM037783.1:67572055-67622055 GCA_021229015.1 Solen grandis | reverse complement strand
AATTCAAAAAAGCCAGATTTCACATTGTTTGCACTCTAGCATCTTCATTTCATGAGCAATTATCTTCAAACTTTATATCAATGTTTATAACCATAAAATCACAGCCAAGTTCGATTATGGCTGATATCGTACCATTAGGTCAGGAGTTATGCCCCTTTTAAAATACAAAAAAACCAGATTTCACATTGTTTGCACTCTAGCATCTTCATTTCTTTAGCAATTGCATTCAAACTTAATGACATTGTTTATAACCAAAAAATCTCAGACAAGTTCGATTTTGGCTGATATCGGACCATTAGGTCAGGAGTTACACCCCTTATATTATTTAAAAAAGTCAGTTTGCACTTTGTTTGCACTCTAGCATCTTTATTTTTTAGGAACAATTTGCTTTAAACGACATCTCCTCTGAAACCGCTGGACATAATTTAATGAAACTTGGCAGGAATGTTCCTTGGGTGAGACTCTACAAAAGTTGCTAAAATAAAGTTGATCCATGAAGAACTCTGGTTGCCATGGCTACAATAAGAAAAATAATTTGAAAATCATCTCCTTCAAAACTAATGGCCAGATTTCAAAATAATTTGGAACAGGTGTTCCTTGGGTCAACCTCTACCAAAGTCGCTAAAATTATTCCGATCCGTAAAAAAACATGGCCGCCAGGGGTGGGGCTTATTTGCCTTATATGTATATAGAGAAACTTTTAAACAACATCTCCTCTGAAACCACTGGACAGAATTTGATTAAACTTGGCAGGAATGATCCTTGGGTCAACCTTCACAAAATATAGAACTCTGGTTGCCATGGCAACAAAAAGAAAAAAATATGAAAACTTTAAAAATCATCTTCTTCAAAACTACTGGCCAGATTTTAAAATAAATTGGTACAGATGTTCCTTGGGTCAACCTATTTATCTCAGGTGAGCGATTTAGGGCCATCATGGCCCTCTTGTTTAATTTAAGTACTTTAGTTTCTACATGATCCTTTATTTTATGTACATTAGTTTCTATATGATTTTTTTTAATTTAAGTACTTTAATAATACCTAGCGTAAAGATTTATAAGTGGAATTCGATGTAGCTAATATATATTTTCTTCTTCTACCGTCTTTTTCAAACGTGTTGAGTTTTTTTATGTTTTTATGGGTTTTCTATGGTCTTTTTTGCTGAAGTCAAATCAAAATGAATATTTATCATTACACTATATATCTCATAGAGCAATAGAGCACAGCAACAACAGTGATATATACATCATTAAATCATATGATATCAACAAATCTTTGCCCGATTATTAATTCAATTGTATCACACTTGCTCGATATATGAATAACAATAGAAAAACAAATAAGTAATAAGACGTTGAATTTTAAGCGGACAGTTTCAAGGAATAGTTCGACATTCAATGCTGACTCAGTTTGTCTCGACTAAGTGACGAAAAGCCATATCTTCCGGCACAAAAGCATGGCAATGATGATAACAATTAATCGCCATCTATACCAAGATGTTTCAGTAGTACTATGACATGATATAAAACAAAAATATAAAACATGGGATGTCTCAGTTCTGAAAAGTCATTAGCTTGACAACCATAACACATGATACATACAGTAGCATCATTGATTTTCGTTGGGGACAAATTTTCGTTGACTTCGTGGAGGGCCTTATCCACTAATAACCATCCAAATGAGAAAAAAAGTTTATTTTTGGTAGATCTAACATTTTCTAGACCATGAGTCCATGAATATATGTACCAAAGAAATTGACTTTATTAAAGTTTCCTAGAAATTAAATGTCAAATTAAAATCATGTATTTCAGTATACCACCACCAATGAGGAGATGCTTAAATACGTTGTTGTTGCTGTTGTATTGGGGTTTACCGTCACTGCGATAGTTTTTCAATCATATAGCGACTTCCAGCTAATGACAGGTGGAGGAAGACCCCGAGTACACAAGGGTACCCGGGTAGAACCACCGACCTACCGCTGGAAGGCTTCCTCACATGAAAAATCCGAAGTCCCTACCGATATTCGAACCCACAGCGGTGAGGGGCTGAGAGATTTGTAGTCCACGACTGTAACCGCTCGGCCACGGCGGCCCCTAAATACGTAATACTAAGAACTTATATGTGAACATAGATATAAACATAGGAAGTCTCCTTAATAACCATGTCAAAAGGGTTCACTACAATCAGTATGTACATAAAAAAGTATGGCACGGGTTTTCAGATACAAAATATTTACTTCAGCCAAGGAAATCCACAGTAGTCTTAGTAACCTTTCCCGTGGCCTTTTCCACGCATTTCACAGCAATTTCTGTTCCTCCGAACATAAACGAAACGCCAACTGTACGGTCTGTTCCCATTTTTGTATCGGGTAAGGGAACTTTAATCGAGCCAATTTTACTGCAGCCCTTTTCAGTAACAAAGTTTGGCTTTGCATTTGTGGAAGTATATATATCGAATTTCATAACAGTTTGGTCTGGTTCCACTGGCCAGAAGATCAGCTCCTTTTGTTCCTCACCAAGTTTGACCCTGTCTCCAATCTTTGCATGTATGGAGAAAATATCACCACATTTGGTTACGCCACCGCCGGTTTCATATGTCCTTCCAGGAGGATGAGAGCAATCTGCTGACTTATTATGTGATGCATTATTACCATAAGTCAGTTTACACACTCGCTCGGTTATTGCTGAAGGCGAATGTCCAAATATGACCGCTCCTTTAAGAACGGCAAGACCTGCATCCTGTGGAATGATGAACTCTATCCTTGGAAACATGGCCTTCATTTCATTCTGGAGCATTGGAGACTCGGAGAATCCCCCAACCATGACGATGACGTTGCAACCAGCCGCTGCAGGATCTCTTAGAAGAGTCGCCACGTGGTCTACGATGTTCTGAACCGTTGAGTTGAATAATGTGTTCACCACATCACCATCTACTCGAAGTTTGTCGCCGGAAACAATTTTTATTTTACCAGCATACACCGAAGACAGAATAGCTTCCTCGACATCTCTGTCTGTTTCCCTCTTGTACATGTTCGACATGGCTTGAGGTAAGCGGAAAGTCACCTTTAAGTCTCCCTCTGGACTTATCTTCCGCTTTTTTATCTCAAAATCTCTAAACAACTCGATGAAATCTTCCATGCATTCGTTTTCAAAAGATGCCATTACCTCATGTTCTGTAGAACACATAGCATCAACGGTTCATGTATGCTGAAAACAGTGTCGCGTTAATCTTCAATTTGTTTAAATGAAATTATATTAATATCCAAGAAATTATACACGTACACGCAAAAGCAAGAACACCTTTCTTAAACAATAAAAAATTAAAACGTGCAATCGATAATGATCATCGCGGTATTCATAATGTTCTTGGATGTTTAATGTTATTAGCGTAAAAATCAAACGTATAAGGAAAGTTTTCATTAAAGAACGAATAAAAACTAGTCAATGTTGACAGTTATTGTCTTAGTTTTTGGCGCCAGTATAAGATAAAGACACTATTTCTTTTGAATGTGCTGTTTTAAACTTATAAATTGTTTTAAGTACAGCACATTGACTTACTGAACACCGTGGCCAAGAATTCCTTATATGTGGCGTCCACCTTTGTCCCTCCCCAGGCGCCTCCGCTTGCTTTCAGAAGTTCCCTCAAATCGCCTTTTGGCGTCACCTCGTGTACAGTGATGTCTACAGTTCCACCTGTAAGTATCGCGATGTTCCCATTATTCGCAACCTTACAATTGTATTGTTAAACGATTTTATACAGATTCTAGTACAATTACAGTGAAGCAATACCATGTGACAGTGACGTCACTACAGGCACCAACTGTCAACAATGGCTCCGCTTGAAAAAAGAAAATTACACATTACACATATTTCATTTCTTCATCGATTTCTATGGGACATGTGTCAGTCTAGGAGATAAAAACAATCAGCTTTTCACGGAAAACATGATCTCCATTAGCAGCTGAGCTGTTTTTAAGCACTACATGAAGTCTTGGACTACATGCAATTCCAATATTTTTTGTCCCAAGACTTCACGTAGTGCTTGAAAATTGGCTAAGCTGCTGATGGAGATATCAATTTCGTGGAAAGCGTATATTTTTCTCCTTTGACACATGTCCCATAGAAATCGATGAAGAACTGAAATACTTACGGGTAATTATCTATTTTTAAGGGAAGCCATTGTTGACAATTTTTGTCTTTGGTTTTGAAGCCTTTAGTGACGTCACGGTCACGTGGTGATGGTGCAATGAATCATTATAATACGGTAATATTATAGTTTTAATCACAACTGTAAAATATGAAAGGTATATGATACATGAGTTTAGTTATTGTTTTTTATCAGCATTTTAAGCTTTCATCCATCGCAAGTATGTGGACACTGACGTACAGAAATGCATATTCATAACTAATCGTAATTCTGCGTCAATAGCTTTACTCAACAAGCCTGATGTATCACACTATATACACTCGAGTTTCAGATCTATTTCTTGAAGTAAATGATAGGAAATAATATTTCTATATCATATACAATATTACTCATCCCGTGAGACTGACAATATATAAAACAGCAAATAGGGTTGCTATGGGAACTTGGAGTACTCAATACTGGTTCTACCCAGGAACTTGTCTCCCTTGTACCGGTGCTTTGCACCGGGCACGTAAAGTAACCAAGGGGTTTATTTGTAAAATGAGTTAGGGTATCGCACCTGGACTCCCTTGTATCATATCACTCTTCAGCATGTATAAGAAATAATTGTTTCACTTTGTGTTGGTTATCCTTGACCGCAAGGTCTAAATAAACACAACATTAATGTGTTTCGATTGATTGCAAATTTCACGAATAACATGTATATAGCAAGCAAGCTGGAAGGCTTCCTCAGATGAACACCTGAAGGTCCTTAAACCCACGCGTTGAGGCGCTGAGTGAGTGTCAAATTAGCGACTTTACCCTCTTGGCAACGGAGCCCCTCAGGACCCTCAAATGAACACAACACGGTACCTCCTGCATCCAGAACCATGTACTTCGTGCCAGATTTGAACATTGCCAGGGATTCAGCCGCGCCTCCTTTGCCAACGGGCAGATGACGGCAAAAGAGGGATGCACACTCCGGCTCTAGGGCAATCGTCAGGTGATCTCCAGAAATACCGGCCTGGAAAAGTAGATAAATGATTTATACCCGTGGATCTGGCTCACCTATGTGTTGTACAAAGTAACTTCCAGTGCGATTGGTTGACGAAGTTATAGGGTGGGCACGAATTTAGATCTTACTCATCCTGTAATCTTGACAATAAACAAATGACCTTGGGAAAAAGTCATAGCACATCCTCTGGTCAGACTCAACATATGTGTCAAATGGGATTAAGGAAGTACGAAGACAAACGGACAGACAATACAACGCATTTGGTGATTACCGTATACTCCCTCTTAAATTTGCATGTGATTTATTTTTATATAAATTTGGGGAAAATTAAACAGATTAAGATTAAGGTACGGGAGGCTACTCCCTATTTTTATCAGTTCACGTTTTACTGGTATCATAACTCAATTTAGGTGTTGAATCATCGATTTGAATCTGTTTCCCAATGCTGATATACACTTTTTTTCTAATTCATGCTAGCATTGTACGTTTAACAATTCCGCATCAAGACAACTTATGGATAACATTAACTCACCACTATTGGATATAAGATAAAAAAAAATATTATATATAAATTATATATATATAATATATATTCAATTTTGTTTAACGAGACGCTGTACTGGGCATTTATACAGATTTGAAGGAATTTTTAATATATAATTATTGTTGTTAAGGTGGTAAGGGGGAGGGAACAAAATATTTTATTACCTACCCAGGCCTACCCAGAAAATGCCGATTATTAATCGAGGTAGTAACATTAGCTTTGTTTCCCAATACAAATGAATTTAGGTAAGGTCCCTGTAATGGTTTCGCTTCATTTCGCTCATGGCCTTTTACGGAGATAACCAATGTTTCCTAATGTTTCATTAGGGTACCTTTGGTGTCTTGGTAGAGGTTAAGTGGTCCAAGACGCAGCGGAACCAAAACAGGGACTTAACATTAAGTTTAAACTTATTTCCAACCTCCTCAGCGGTCTCTCGCATGAACTGTTTTGCGGCGTCGTTCCAGATGGCAGGAACAGTAAGGACCCAGTGTATGTCCTCCAGCAGCAAGCACCCGCTGGCGACGCGGTTTGCCGATATCTTGAGCAGGTCATCCTTCAAAAACCGGATGGACGCCGAGAACACCGTCTTGGCTGGAAGTTTGTGTTTCTTACTGTAATCTTCTAGCATGACGACACGGTTGATCCCCTACAAAAGTATTGTACATCTATAGTGTAAACTCTCGCTATGAGACGACCAAAGACTTAAGACCACCCGCAATTGGAATCTTTGGCAGTCTGAAAAGCAGTTTTCTTTATTATTATTACTATTATTATTTATTTATTTATTATTATCTAATTCATTAGGCCATGTATGAAGAAGCTGTAATAATAACGTTTGTACTCTTACTGAGCTACCTTTTATAAATAAATATTTTATTATTATTAATATTATTATTATTATGTTGTTGTTGTTGTTGTCGTCGTCGTCGTGGTCGTCGTACCCGGAAGATCATTATTTAATATATATTTGAAATATTTACAGGTAATTCAACGCTGAATATCAAACTCCTGTAACTTAATATTCAAGTAAATCACTCCTACAGACAAACAATTGTTATCTTCTAAATGAATGATTAATACTATATTTTTCCATTATGAATAAATAATTGACGTTTATCAGCAGTGTAAATAAATTATTATGAAACCAGTCGAATTGTAATTTGATAGTTTGCTATGTGAAAACTTTCAATTAATAGCCACACTTGTTTTACAATATAACGTGAAGAAATCATATATGTACATATAACTGAAGATACAAAATAGGATAAAAAAAACGGCAATTAAATTATAAATGTAGAATAATAGATTGGGAGATTGGCGGAACAGATGAACGGAGCGAGAGAGAGAAGGAGGGATTATCAAAAACAGATTTGTGTTGGTTAAAAACTTACTTTATCCTTAAAAAGCGACATCTTGAATTGTTTGAAGAAATACCAGTTTTCGTGCTCATCGTTCTCTGCTAGGTCAGCATATTTTGACTCAGCGTCATAGCCGAACGAGTGCACCGTTTCTCCATCCGGGTGGAACAGTATACATGTCGGACCTGGGATATGTACGGGACAGTATTGAACAGGGTTGCTTGCAATGGAATGGTTCTATGGATTCACCAAACAACTGCGAATTGTGCTTCCACGGAAATAAACCCACGTCGTAAAAGCAGCTTTTTTATGAATATTATAAAGGGTTAGTAAGATATGAATGCCTAGATACTACTTATGCCTTTATCATTGTCGACACATTATATTGTAAAGTCAACACTTCTATTGTCGATTGAGAAATGCATATAAATAAGAATGACTAATTATCCTACTTTCACTTTCACTTGACGTTTTGGAAACGTTATTTGCGGGTAATATTTTCCTCTCTAAATGTTCTATATAATGCAAAAGAAAAAACACAGTCCACTGCCCAAATAAATTGACAATAACTTAATAGCGTGTTAAAACATTTTATTTGCGTTACTTATCCATTTCAATGCATTCTTCTACGCAGGAGATCTTAGTGGCGCAGGATTTACCCATGATCTAGTGAGCGCTTTCACATAGGTCAATCATACCGGTATTGACGCATTGGTTCATTTACGAATACTTTTTTCAACTTCTACACAGACGCTTAGCTTTCCCTGTGGTGTCAACATCTCTGCCCTAGAGTTCAGAAATTACCGTATCCACTTCGGGGTTCAAACCCCATAACCATTATGTTCATAGTCATTTGGGATACAACACCACTTCTGAAATCATTATTTGCCATTCAAACAGGACCCAAAAATATGCTGGCGTGTGGCGTGCGTTATTTCCGATATATCCACGGTTTAAATATGTCGTAATGTTTGAAAAATAATAAAATTAGCCCACACACTTGCCCACATTTAAGACTTGCAGTTTAGCAAACGCGTTAGAATAGAAAAAGAGTTTCGTTGTTCGTGCTTTATCGCAAAATAATACACGGTGTTGCATTTAGATGCTTCCAAATTATTCAAACAGGCATACGGCCTCCGTGATCAAGTTACTGCGCATCTGAACCTAACATCGTTATTCTGCGATATAGCACGAAAAACGAAATTCTATTTCCTAAATAAGATTGCATGTAACGCTTTGAAGCGGTCGGTCATCCTCACCGTGTTAAAAGTAAAATTATTGTCTCTGACCATGTAAAGATTTAGAAAAGGGGTTTAAGGGAGAGAAAGAGACAGTTAAAGAAGCACCTTTCTGGGACACAAGTTGACTACCTATCCACTGTTTCGCCTCTATCTTGGTGGGCTCCAATTCAAATTCGTGTTTGAATGAACATGCCCATCCAGAGTAAGTGGTCCCAAAATCTATTGCAGCCACAAGAATGGCTTTTCCACGGTTGGATGCCTAAAAAATGGATCTCCACATGAACTCGCCGCCAAAATCATTAAAATCAATCATATCTATCTGTTTAAGACTCAGGCGCAGATATGGGATTTTAGTAAGGGTTTGAGAAAGGGGTCATAAATTAAAAAATAAACCCAAACTTACTGCACGGAACATGCCTGGAAAATCATGAATTCAGACGTTTTCATTTGGTTTGCCAAACCTTTTTGTGGAGACATTTCATTTGAATTATTTTAATACTGCGTAACTATTTACCAACTTGCATGACGTATAAATGTCCGCGATGAACAGTATAGGGGAGTGTAAATGAAAGCTTCAACCTAATTAGCCTGGATTTGACTAGACTTTAAGGTGATCGAATACAAACTGGACACGAGTAACCTTTGTATTTAGTTGTATTCAAGGCCCTTAAGCTAAGAGATACGCTACTTAAAATAGCCTGTGAATGAAATCTCGTATACTCTCGCCGCGGCCAAGAAGGTCTATGGTTAATTTAACAGCTGTTAGTTTAAAGTTGTAAGTTTGCAACTACTACGAAGCACGCATATTTGTCAATCTACCGATATTGCGGTAACTAGTGACACCTGCAAGGCACGGTGACCTATTTAATGCAATTTTCTAAAAGCGCAAACGCCTATCAACATATTACATTTTTAATAACTGGTGTGGATTTATTGATCCGGGTGTACTTCAGGGAACTGCTGTATGGATATACACATTTGACAGAGTACAAAAGATATTATACATTCCATTCCTGCAAAAATATCTAATTAGATTTCATCACGTGGTACTGTGAAATCATTTATTTTCTGATCATTTCTGATTGGTCAAACCGGTGAAAAATCTGGGCCGAAAGCAAAGCATTCATCTGCAGCCAAAAAAAAAACAAAAAAAAAAATAAAAAAAAACAGTGTATAATAAATGGATGGAGATAGAACATGTTACTTTCATAAACAAATTAACAAGCATAAATATATGCATGTCTATTTTATATCTATGTGTTTACCGATTACTCTCCTATTTTTCTGATCTGATTTTTTTTACTCGATCTTGCTTTTCAAGAGTAGAAATAGAATTGTGTAGGCTGTATTTACCATTTTCCCACTGTGGTGACCAATAAGATGGTATATCTTTCAAAGCCGCTCTGAAATATAAAACAGAAATAAATGTGTTATCTGACCTTTTGTCATGCGTGGGAAATTAGCCAACTTTTCCTGCATAACTTAAGTAGTAAAATAGAAGGTAAATAAACTACGCGGGGGCCGCCGTGGCCGAGCGGTTACAGTCGTGGACTACACATCTCTCAGCCCTTCACCGCTGTGAGTTTGAATCCCGGTAGGGACTTCGGATTTTTCATGTAAGGAAGCCTTCCAGCTGGCTTGCGGTAGGTCGGTGGTTCTACCCTGGTATCTCAGTGTACTCGGGGTCTTCCTCCACCTGTAATTAGCTGGACGTCTCTATATGATTGAAATACTATCGCAGCGACGGTAAACCCCAATACAACAACAAATAAATTAAGCATTTCAGTCAATGTAGCCGACTTAGCCTAAAAAGTTCAATGTAGCCGATTTAGTCTATATTTCTTCTTTTTTTTAAAAAAAGGGGCCTGTGTAAACAACTTTGACGGTTAATTCTGACTGTAAAGGTAAAGTCCATGTGACTGGTTCCGCTACGTCTTTGACCACTACACCTCTAGCCAAGAAAACCAAGGCAGTCTACTGAAACATTAGGAAACCTTGGTTATCTCCGTGGAAGGTCATGAGGTCCGAAATGTAGCGGAACCATTACAGGGGCATGCATTACCTTAAGTCGATTTACCGGAAAGATTCAAAATAGATACATGTATATTTACACAGAAATAAACACAGATAAGACTGTGTACCAAAGACAGTCTGCTATGTGATTTATCGCCCACTAAGATCAAACTGTAAGCATAAAAACCACCCGATACACTAAATAGAATGATTATTATGCGTACACGGACGATTTATGCCTTAAGGAACAGCGGTATGAGAGGACCTGAAAATTTTGACTGAAGGGAAAAGTCCCAGAAGAGGCGAAAAAGACTCAGATATTGACAGTACAAACTTCGCGTGTACGGGTCACCGTTAACCGATTTAAAACTAGATTAATGTGATTAACAATCAGGCCCTGAAGCGGGGGAAAGGGTAAAAATACGAACAAAAAATCAGAATTAGCCAGTACGAAAAGTGGCACATTTAGAGGAAGCGTCACCACGCAAGTACTATAAACACAACTTGTCCCGTGATTTATCGCCCCTGTGACCTGGACAAAGTGGCCAAAATCTCTATATAAGATAACTGTCACGTGCACAATGAGAATTAAGCCGACATTGCAATACATTACATTAACCTACGTAAACAAAGGAGGTAAAAGCTCGCTTTAAAATCACTTAGGAATTAAGACTACCTCGCTAGTCAGACCACTCATAGTTGTAAGTCCAGTTCTGACTAAATTGATGAATGACACTATTGAGACCATCTCGCTATTAAGACCATTTTTTGCTGGAACCGATGGTGGTCTTAATAGCGAAGTTTTAATGAACACATATTGCATCATAAAAACTAGAGCTCCGCAGAGCGGCGCCAACGCTCGTCTACTTGGCATGTAGACAACAAAATTCTAAGTTAAAAAGGAGCATATCTCCGAAAATATAGCTTTCAGAATAATGTCCTTTGTCTTACAACTGTCCCTTGTCATGATAATAAAGTATTCCAAGTTTCATGTTGATACCTTTAAAAGTGTTTGAGTAATTAATGGGCTACATTAAAGTTTTTGCACGACGACGAAAACGACGATAGTAACGACGACACAGCGATCATATTAGCTTGACCTTTTCTTCGAAACAGACGAGCTAATGGATAAGACACATAAATGATATCATCTAAGCAAAGTTAAAATATAAAATGCATATATATTTTGAACCATGAAACAATGGTTTTAATAGTGAAGGGCGCCGTGGTCAAGAGGTTGCTTCACGTGACTATGGGTCTGAATGCTGTGGGTTCGAAACTAGGCTAAGTAGGCTAAACCGGTCAAATTGGCTATGGGTTGACGCGAGTGGCGACCTTACCTTATTGCTGCCACACTGCCATGTGGACTATTGTTATATCTTTGTTTGTTGAGAAAAATATACAGACAAACCTGTATAAGCGGTCACCTGTATTAAGCGGTCATCCTGTATTTAGCGGTCAGTTTTACTATTACCAAACCATTATCTTTTTGTTATATGTTAAACCTTCTTTTTAGCGGCCACCACTTTAAAGCAGTCACTTTCTCGTTCCCTGACTGGCCGCTTAATACAGGTTTGACTGTAACTGTAATCCTTTGCTAGTCAATCAAATTCAGAACGCTGTGGAATTTTACATTGAATACATAGATTTAAAACGCTAAATAGAACTTCGCACAAGTTTATAGCCCTGCCAGTGTTTGACAGGGCTCCCTCACCTATCGTTATCAAATTTGCACATTACGCATATGTAATTAAGGTAACATATGAAACAAATGTTGTTATTTTACCCACTTTCTTTTTCATTCCTTATCGTAATCCTCAACTGTATCTGAATAAATATATATAATATATATCATATTGTTTCTTTATCACATTACCTACAGTTTACAATATACAGCAGAAAACTTAATGTAGACAAAAAAAACTAATAAAAATTATTCTTTTTTCCACTTTCGTTTTCAACCCTTTTCGTAATCTAGGTTGAGTTAATAGTAATAATTACATATACATCCCGTTTCTATGATATATTGTTATACATACAGTTTAAAATTTACTGCAGGAAATTCAACATAAACAAAAATTAATTAATTAGATTATTAAAAAGACCTTACATCAGTTTAAACGCCTCTCTAACACAATGTTCCCTTGCGTTATATATTTTACTTCTTGGTCGGTGAACGAGGATATGTATAAGTTAGTTCATAGTTGCCTATAACTACACGATATAGTCACGAGAGTTCAGCTATGAACTAAGCACATGGCATTTTCCTTCCACTAGCGACAAAACTTTACAAAAGTGTGAGTGATGTGGTTGCATAGTCCGCACTTATTGACGTGTGGGCCTACCTGTTATAGTCCACGGTGACTATGAACAAATACTGGCACCTGATTGGACGAGAGAAAATACCATGTGCTAAAGATTGAATAATGACCAGGATGTTAGAGGGTCTCCTCTATATCAGAGAGTTAGAAATTATTACATTCACATCCCGTTTCTATGATATATTGTAATACATACAGTTTAAAATTTACCGCAGGAAATTCAAGATAAACAAAAACAAAATACTGTAACTAAAAAGACCTTACATCAGTTTAAATGCCTTCCCTTGAGTTATGTAATTTAATTTACTGCCTGTAGATTGAATAATGACTTAGCCCAACACCCACACCCACACCCCAGGTGGGTATCCATAACAGTTTTATGTAAGATAAGAATATATAACAAATGAATATGCAACTGATGTTGTTGTTGTGTCTGTTTGTTTGTTTGGTTATTGTGTTTATTTGTTGTTGTTCTTGTTTTTGTTGTTGTTGTACATATCGCTTCATAATTTAATGCCACATTTTTTGTTGGACTGGTGGCCAGGATGTTAGAGGGTCTTTTAGACAATAGAGAGGTCGTGGGTTCAATCCCCGGCAACAACATGCTACGAGTTCGTATATACTTGGAAATGGTATAGGTAAACAGTCAAACCTATCTAGGCGGTCAATTAAGGGGAACAGGAAAAAGTGATAGCTTAACAAAGATGGTCGCTAAAAGGAGGTTAAACATATCACAAAATGCTAGCTAGTAATATTAAAATTGACCGCTAAATCCAAGTTGACCATACAGGTGGCCGCTAATACAGGTTCAACTGTTTGGTGCTTCGCTTAAAAAGATAGTTCTAGGCACGGTTGGCCTGACGTTATCATAAGGTGGTATTTCAAATGTCTACGGCGTAATACTGGTGACAAGTGGACAAAGTCTTAATATGATTGAAATTATATTGATGCGATATACACTCTAACAAAATCACAATGCAAACCCGCAATGAGGCAAACTTTTTGAGTAATGATATTACTTTGCCCCATCTAGTCATAGGCAGAACCCTGTCTGAAGCCCCGCCCCTTGACCAACTTGAGGACAAAACCCTGTCTGGTGTCCTGCCCCCTGACCCACTTGAGGACAAAACCCTGTCTGGTGCCCCGCCCCCTGACCCACTTGAGGACAAAACCCTGTTTGGTGCCCAGCACTTACCTCACTTAAGATGGTACAGTGGTCGTCACTGGCCCAGACAGATGGGTTTTCTCCGGGATCTGCGGTCTTCTCTCACAATAATGACCACATATGCCACCACCAGAGCCATCGAGAGGGATTGATATAAGTTGCGAAAACTTGTTTCGTAATCGATGTAAAATAAATATAGCTTAAAACTTATTTAAGTTAAATATCAAATTTGACGAGCAATAGTAGTAGCATACTGCTTATTACAAATGACCATTGTTATTGTGTACGCCACTTTCGAACCAATCCCACCCCTATCCTTAAATCCGCTCATGGAGTTCCTATAAATTTGGGATCAGTTAGTTTATGTAACAGATCAATTCACAGACATCTAAAGAATAGGATTAAATCGAAAGATAAAACCTTTTTGAGATTTTCTCCTCAATTTTGGGATTACAAAGCCAATATGGGGGTAAACAACATTAAACAGGGGGTAAATGGAAACTGAATGAGTAGCATGTATACCGAAAGACACAGGGGCCACCACCTCCCCTGGTTTCGACAACAACCCCCATCTACAGACACACGCCGAGAAACCAATGCAGTCTGTTGTTTTTGTTATTTCGGTGGGGTCGGGGTGATGTTTTAAGTTAACTGTCCCCGTGGAAATATTTCCTGGGATAGAGATGATTTTACAATAGAAAGATGTTTATGAAGTTGTTAGCATATGATATATTTAGACGGTTTATTTATTTGAAAATTACCACTTTGGGAAAGAAAATATTGCAGGGGGGTATTTTCCAACGTTTCCGCCTTAAAATGATTTTCACAACGGTCATAGAAAAGCGATTAAGGCAAATGGTAAAACATTTTAATTATTACATTAACTAAATTTTCACGCAGCTGGATCGCGGTGGGTCCATGATTTTCCCCGTCTCCATTTTTTCTCCTCAGAATCCTCTTTCACCTGCTGCATGACCGTCATGGGCTTCATCAATAGAACATTTCACTCCGAAATGAGACGTATACCAACGTAAATCAGCGAGAATTTCCCGAACACTTACAAATAATAGACAATAATACTCAAGGGGTTGTGATAGACAGAATATTGCAGGGTCCTTAATTAACCATCCTATTAGATATTGATGTTATTCAGATACTTCGAGTCATTTTGGTGTTTTTGTTGTTGTTGTTTTCATA
The DNA here is from genome assembly GCA_021229015.1 of Solen grandis. Classification (NCBI taxonomy): domain Eukaryota; kingdom Metazoa; phylum Mollusca; class Bivalvia; order Adapedonta; family Solenidae; genus Solen; species Solen grandis. The sequence continues at coordinate 67,607,076 of CM037783.1, read as the reverse complement.
AACACTAAACAGTTTTATACCTAGCTCCATGGTCAAGGTCACACTTACAGGAGAAAGCTGCACCTTAGGTCGCGGGCTCGACATATTGGGGATCTAATATTATTATAAAGCTGGCTTCCAACACTTAAATGAGTATATGTATTACAGAGAGGACATTATACAGTCTCATAATAAGCCATGTTGCAAATATGTAAGTTAAATAGTCAAGCTTGATGCAAATGTTTGATAATATATAGCTTATCTTGTTGCAGATTTGCCTTTTATACATTTAGTCAAGAATGTAGTGAACTTGTAATTATATATGGTTTACCTTGATGTAAATTTGTCATTTCATGCGTATAGTCAGGCTCTTTGGAAATCTTTGTTTAAATATAGTTTAGCATTTTTTAATTTTATATAGTTTGTTTGCTTATCGGGCTTAACATCCAAAAGACAGTATTTCAGACATTTGGAGACTATGTCTTCTTGAGACAGATTTAGTGGTGCAACACTGCATTATTATGCCGAAGACATGTTGCATGATACCACACCCAGTCACATTATCCTGACACCGGGCCAACAGTCCTGGTACTACCGTTATTTGCTGGGCACGAAGCAAGGGAGCTATACCAGTATCATTTTTACGAATGGTATGTCGCGCGCGGCCTTAATTGTATCTAGTTGGCCTTGTTGCAAATTTGCATATTATATTACCAGCTTTGTTGCAAATATGTAATAATATACATGTATAAGTGACTTTGTTGCTAGTTTGTAATTACGTGTATTTACAATTGTCCTTGTCGCAAAGTTATAATTACATGTATATATACTTTTTGTGTTGGTTATTTTATATTATTAGACTTTTTGCACTTTGTTATTGAACATCACGTCATGTATATATAGACTACATTGTCACAAATTTGTCATTTTATTCGAAAAGTCAGGCTTGTTATAGAAGGTTGACCGTATTGGAAAACTTACAAAACTATGCAGGTACATATTTGCTAAGGCTCGTACTTCGGCCGCCGGGTTTAGTCTTTTTCAAATGTGTACTGCGATATTGCGGTCCTACGACAACAATTCTTTTGTATTATGAAAAACTCTAGTGTAAATAATTTATATAGCATGTTGTGAAAGAAGAAAGAAATAATATGAAAATACGTTAACTAAAAAAGAAAACATAAAAAGAATTAATTTTCTGTAAACTTAGTTGTATCTTTTTATCCAATCGTTGTCTCCAGATTATTCCTTTCGCACGTACATTTTTAAAGACATGTGTAATTGTCGGTCCCATGATTGTTAATCCCGGAACCTATACACAAAAACCGGACCAGGTGGCCCCATTGATTGAAAGTGAATAATATGAAGTAAACTGAAATTTCTAGCATGTGTTTATTCTTTCATACATCAATCATTTGGTATACATACATCATTCATTTAGTATACATGATTCTATGGCTGTAAATATATCATTGATGCCGAATAAAATAAATACGTTTTGTTATGTCATTTATCCACGCTTTGAATGTAGTCTTCCAACCGAGTTGATGTTTGTTTGTTTTTTAAAACGATTAAACTGTGTTATATTTATTCATATAATTCTTGGAAAATAAACATTTAAATGGAACAAATCAATTTTCAAATCCACTCTTTTATCCACATGTTCATGCATATCTAGTAAAACACCATTTATTTTTGGGCTTCATGCATATATATAAAATTACATATACATTTGTATATAGAAAATTACTTTTCATGATAACCACGTATAATTTACGGAAGCACAGAGGGGACATAGGACCACGAGTTAACTGACCATTTTTTTTGTTTTTAGTTACTAACTCATGGCCAGGAGTTAGCGAGAATTGTTATTTTGTTGTTGTTGTTGTTGTTGTTGTTTTTTATTTATATCTCGTGGTCAGGAGTTAATAATCGTTTTTCTCTTTTTTTCTGTTGTTTTTTTCTTAGTTATATATTGTGGACATGAATTAGACAAGTTCGTTTTTCGTGTTTTATTTCTTAGTAATATCTCGTGGCCACGAGTTAGCAAGATTTTTTTCTAAGTTAGTAACGCTTTGCCACGAGATAATAAAAAAGAAAAAACACAATGTCCCTTCTGTGATTCCGTAGTAATTAATCATATTTTGGTAAACATTTATTGCCCTCATCGGATTTAAATAAGTATTTATGAGTATTACTTTTTTGCAACGAATGTACAAATCTAAATACATCATCATCAACAACAACACATGGAACCATTCCTAAGAAACTACAATTGGTACTCGTTATCTCCAATTCTCGTATATCGAAATTTCGGCTATGTCAAATTAATTGACTTGGTCCAGATTTTTCTCTTCTTTGTCTATATACATTAACTTCGTTTGTCTCAAAATTTATTATTTCAAATTACGCTATCCAAGTGAAATTTGGACCCTCGCCCTATAGTACAAATGCATATTTGTTTATCCAAATTCCTCACACGCTAATTACCCGCCGATATTTTTCACACCTATCAGTAAACGTTGACACAGCTTGCAGGGCTATCTGTACGGCAAATTGTGATTTTAGGCTTTCAATAATTACCAGATTATGTTTGTACGAAATATTTGCATAGTAATTATATGGCCAAAAACAAGGCTTGTGCTTGACAATCTTTTGCTCAAAATGGGCCAGATTTTTTTTATACTATCGAAGAATAAACCCAGGTCATAATTACAATGTCTCTAGAACCTACTTGTCCATATGAGCGCTGAGCAATCTGCGTTGTGCAAAGTGCTTTGAATATTGTGCATGTACATAAGTGCTTTTTTAATAGAATGCAGTTTTGCATGTTTTCGATCTATATTATTGTTGTAACCCAATTTTGTTTTTTTCGTTTAACTTCTGTATTATAGAAAGAAGCGGTTGAATAAATAAAGAAAAATATGCTACTTATGGATTATTATTTATTAATTATATATTAAAAAAAATGTCATCTTATTCATGATATCGACACAATATTAATACAATGATAAAGGTTACATTTCTTGTTCACAAGTCGAAAATACCTTATTTCGGATTTGTCAAATTACGGATATCTCAAAGTCTTACTTTTGGTCCCATGAAATTCGAGATAACGAGTGCCAACTGTAATTCATTAATTGTCAGTCAACCTTATCAATAATCGTGTATTTCACACATGGAACCATTCCTAAGGAACTAATTCATTAATTGTCAGTCAACCTTAACAATAATCGTGTATTTCAAATCTGTTCAGTGTCTTGTGAATTTATAGAAAATTCAGGAAAGTGTCCATTCATGTCTAAAAAATGACTGCTGCGTACTTAGTTATGAAAATGCATATAAACATCTATGCATATTACAGCCAAGATCACTACAGTCTCATAATGTTACATGCTTTATTATCCTTAAACATACTGAAAAATACATGATTTATTTATCAAAAGCCCCTTTTTGGTTTTAACTTACGAGTTTAAAATGAAAGTTATCACACAATTATACATCTGTGACTTGATTTATTAAAAAAAACACACTGGGATAGCCCTAGGGACAACGGTGACACCATCTGGTGCTGGAATAGTTTGCATGTAGTTATTATGGCTTTTAATGACTACCTAGGACATTCTGTTTCCAGTGCTGCAAGTAGCACTCTTTGGTTGGTGATATAATTTCAACGAATTTACTGGTTACATTTGTTTCGGTTTGTTTTGATGACTTTACTAATTATGTGTTTTATACGACCGCCTATCTGATTGACCGCTGTATCTGCTTGTGCAAATTAAGCAATCCAATTACCAGTAATTTCATTGGCTATTTGGATATTACGCATTTTTACAATTTGTTTACCGAATAAGGCCGGGTACCCAAGATAGTGTTTGTGCAATCCTTTGATAAGTATTCAAACGAGATTGACCAAATAAACTTTGTGAAATCTTAAGTTTATTTCAAATTGAAAATCGAAAATGGCCGTTTGTAAAATGTACACAGAAAATTAAAGACGTAAGTATGGCGGATAGCAACCGCTATCTTTACGAATCATCCTGAAGTCTTCCAAACATGTATACAGGGCAACATAATCATTTGACTTTCTATATCGGTACCTTAATTCGGTTTCACAAGCAGCAAAAATGCTGAGAAAGTCTGCACCTGTCTTATACATATTTTCAATTGGGGAACATTCAAATGAGTGGGATACAAATAAATGAAAGGACACAAACTATTCCGTAGTCCAGACTTTATCAATAACCATCACTACCAGTCACAGCTAAATTAAGACTTCAATGCTGGACTTTCACAGTTGCCTCCCTTTCCGCAAATGATCGATCACGAACGTTACGTGCATTTTATCAAGAACTTACTAGACAAAATTTATAAAAATATATATGTACAAAATATACAACCATACAATTTTAGATTCTCACGCATTGACAACAACGAACACCGCGTGAAATACGATTTCGACACATTGAGTTTGATATCAACACTCTTCAAATGTATAATACAGATGAACATTAAACAAACTATCATTCGTGGTCCGAGACATAACATTCATCATGTTCTAGAACAGAGTTGGAATTTAGCTTATTAGCCAAGGTGGTAATTTTTCACTATTTTTACGGTCACTAAGTATGTGTTCATAACGATGTATCTTAACAGCAGAACGTCCCTCGAAAACTAGGTTTTCTTTGTTTTCTTTGTTGTTGTTTATTCATGTTGCCATATTAATCAACAAAACTATTATTATTTTGGTCGTAACTGAATGGCGATGAGTCACATAACCTCTAAAATTCTTTGTGACCGATGTCCCTCCGCTTCCAAAATTCCAACTTTGTCTCTCACTAAGCGCGATTCTACGTAGACGTCGTACATCAGAACTATGAATGCTGCAATGTGGCTTCTTCCTGGTGTTGAATCAGCACAGAAAGACTCTCCTGGCTTGTTAACCAGTTCTTGCAATCAACATGTTACCATAATAAGGTCAGTGAAATTCGAATCCCGAATACGTTACTTTAATGCTAATTTATTCAGGTTTCGCTTCAACGAAAGCCATAACAGGCGACGATGTAGGAGCAATTCGCTGTTTCTGTCCGTCTGTACTAGTATTCTTCTTGTCATACGACTGTGTCTTTTTAATCTTACTTGATTGCAAATATTTAGATTTGTTCGCACTCGAGACAGACCTTGCGTACGGTCTGCTGCGATTTTTACTTCCGGAATATTCTAGTTTTGAATCTTTTGTTTCTGAATTGTCAACACTGTTACTTATTTCTGTGAACGATTTCGTTTTTTCTAGACCTTCAGGCTTAATGTTTTCAGGACTTGCAAGAGGCGTTTCCTGTATACTTTCAGAAAACTCTAAACCACCAGATGTTTGTAATACCTGCTCTTGATCATCCGTATATTCGTGTTCTTCCTTTTGTGCCAAGCTGTCATTTGTATCCATGCATTTTTCCAAATTGAGCTCCATACTTTTAGAAATTTCATTACTTTCATTAAGGTCCGTTTCTTTTCCATAACCATCATATTTCTTTGTCTCAATAGAAGGCTTAACCTCTTTATGTGATTGTTCCACTGTCGATTCCTGAACTTCCTGCGTCCTGACCACCGGAGAAATAGGGATGACAGCATTTGTATTTATCGCGACTGATATGACAATGTCTTCAACTGTAAATTCTTTTACCGTTTCGTGAGTGTCTTCATTAACTGAGATTGCACCTTCTTCAGATACTTCATTCAACACAATATCCGAACCCTTTGTTTCCTGAGTCACATTATTATCGGCAGACTTCTGTTCAGAGGGCGTAACTGTTTGCACTGAATTGTGTGTTGTTTCACCTGCAGAAGATGATATCGCTGTGGCATTCGTTGGCTCTGGTTTTGAGACCGGAGATTTTGTAATAGAGATGTCACATTCGTCGTCAGCATCTTCTCCGTTGTCAGATGGTTTGAGTGATTCACTATCTGCCACGGCTACCTCAGAAGCTGTTTAAGTAAAAATGAGAGTAATTAATACGTGATGAATATATACGAACATAGGAAAAATGTGTAGTCCATGGCTTTATGTAAATAACATTATGTGTTTATATGTTTGTGTTTCCGTTTTCGTTAGCATGGTGTATACATCTGTACATATTTGATTTTAGATAATCGTCAGCGACATTCTTATCATTATCCTCCTCATCATCATCATCACTTTATACCACTTTTGATTAGACCTTCGATTTCTTAGTAACATTGTTACGAGACTCTATTTTGCATATATGAGTGTAAAAAGAAGGAGTATAATTATCGTCTATATCATCATCATTATCATTATCATCATCATCATCATCATTATTATTATCATCATCATCATTATCATCATCATCATTATTATTATCATCATCATCACTTTTTATCAATATTGATATTACCTTCCTTTGCCTTGGCAACACGGCTAGCGAGGCTCTTCTTTTTCTTTCGATGGACATTTTCTTCTTTCTTTCCAGTTGTATCTGGCCCTGTGCAATAAGAGAGAAAAACAGTGTCACAAACAACGGGAACGTTTATATTTTTTGCTTAGGGTAAAGTCCCTGTAATGGTTCCGCTACGTCTTGGACCACTTAATCTCTACCAAAATAACCAAGGTATCCTAATGAAACATTAGGAAACCTTGCTTATCTCCGTGAAAGGCCAATGAAGTCCGAAATGTGGCGGAACCATTACATGGACTTTACCTTAAAACGTCATGAGAGAACAACGTTTGATCTAAGTCTGATTTATCAATCAAACATAACGTTATGTTAGTTACCCGTGGTGGAAGTTCCTCTTCAATGAGCTGCGCATGTGCACGAACCCTTTGATTTTTGGGTACTCCGACTAAAGTTTTGTGTATAGAATTTGTATTCAAAATAACAGATTTTTGGTTTTCTATAGCTTTCCACGAAAATTGGTTTCACAGAGTTGATTTTGCGTTATAATTATTCAAGCACACAACAGATTGAGCCAATGCACATTTTAATATTTATTGGGCATATGTTTTGGAAAATATATCTTCTCTACAAGTTTGAAATCGGAGTACTTACAAGTTTCGCTAAGTATAGTTTAATTAGATTTCGGTAAAGGTAAGAGTAATCGGCTTTAAGGCCGTTTCTGTGTATGAAAAAAAAATCCAAGAGGGTAATTTTCATGATATGACACCTGCATGAAGTTGTCTTCAAATATATTTTGGTACCATTAATGTAATATAATGATAATTTATCATGTGATAAACTTGAAGGTTCGAACTAAGTATTTTGCGACATACCAGGAGCTTTTGGGACGTCGGTTTGCATCTTTGTCCCCTCATCAGTGCTTGACGCCTGTTCTTTCTTTAAAGCCTGCTGCTCCGTCGCCCCTTCGTGGAGCCTGTGGGAGCTAGATTTCTGGTCGGACTTTGTGTTGCCGTCTGGAACAGACAAGAAAAAAATGGAAATTAACCTGTAAGCTGTTTAAGAACAGTGTATGGATAACTAGTGCGAATCCGAATACATCACCTGATTCACAGTATTTGCTCTTTATTAACTCTTTATGGGAACCGTTTCCGGTGGCTAAATAGATAAGACATCATCTAATTCAGAAATTCGGAGTGAGGTTGGAGCATTAACAAAATACATATCTAAGTTGAATTAAAATGATTAAAGTTCCAGACATGGTTGGTTGGCTCTGTGTCCGAATAATGTGACTTGATTTGTAAGTATGCATTTTGTCAACAGCATGACACTGCAATGTGTCAGGATTGTAGCTATAATCTCAAATTAACGGAAATACTCAACAAACACTATTGCAGAAGGCATTCCTGCAGGTGATTTTATCATTAGCTGGTGACTTTTGTATTTGACTGTGTATGTTCTAAATAAGGAAATAGTTTCAGAATATGTTGTATAGATTTCTGTTTCAAATATGATTATTGAAAATTAAAGGATTTATAGATTTGGTCGTAGTTCCTCTCTATTGATGTTCCATCGAAGTCAAAACATTACCTATCTGTGATTTTTTTTTAAATGGGCATGACTTGAATGAAGACCATGTTCCATTGAAATAATAGGGCTACTATTTTACAGGGTATGCCATTTCAATCGATATACATGTACCTCATTAAACCCAGTATAATTGTGTGTCATCCATGTTATACTACTTCCAGTTATAATCATAGCGCTCAAGGTACTAAGAGACTGTCGAGAGAATTTACACCAAATAGCAAATAATTATAAACCAAACGTTTCAGAGCGTTGAACTAGGTAGAGGCTAAGGTCATATGACGCCAAAAACTCCACACTTTTTTTTTTCTTTTTTTTTAGCATTTTTTATTATTAGTAAATCAGCTGATCTTGCTCGTATTTTATGATAATCCCACCGACAGTCTCTCAGTTCTTTGAGCGCTTTGGTATGTTTCATAGTGTTCAGGGTGAAGGTCATGACCCTGACTCAATTCTTAAGTTGCAATGATGACATGACCTTACTTCAGTTTTACATTCTATCTATTGTTGCGTGGAGTGATACAGTACAGTTAAATCAGCTGCGGTTATTATGCAAATCAGCAATGACTGTTTGTTTGTTTTGTTGTTTTTTTATTTCCGCAATATAAGACTGTCTAAAAAAGCTATGAATAGCCAGCCACGTCACACTACCTACCAAACTACGTCGCAGTATTTACCTCCCCTTATAGTTAAAGTAGTGTAGCGTGACGTAACCGGTGCGCAGAGTTTGACCACCTACCTGAACACTGACACTCTGGTTCTTCCTGAACCTGGTTTCCTCGGACACGTTGCTTATACCTCTCGTCTGCAACAAAGGGACATAATCTGAGATGTCGTCAAGAATATTGATAAGCAATTTCTGGCACATTGGATTAGTTGGTTTCGCATCAATCACTGCGACACATTGAGCGGATGTATATTGCTTACTTGTGATACAGCTGAAATTGAGCTATTTTCAACTCACTGTGGCAAAGATATGTGTGAGGTCTGCGTTTGAGATTGATTGATAAGACGTAACACAAAAACTGAGGAATTGTATTGAAAGATGACCAAATCAAATTCTTCCAAACTCTATTTTCTTCTTGCCTTAATTTTTATAGTTGTAAACAATCGCAACAACCAACCACATACACTTAACGGACAGCTGTTTGTAAACGTTTAATTTAACATGTCAATCTGTTATCGATATTCTAACATATAAAATTAAGATTAAACATACTTAAATCTAAAAGAATGGTTATCTTTTCACGGTGACTGGTAACGATGATCCAAACGGCAGCCATGGATTACATATATTTCCAAAATGAGGCAAGGAAAAGCTACAGATACTATGGACAAACCGTCGTTTATTTTACAAATTCATTTTACCCTTGCTTCCCTCCTATAAACTAATGAGTTTTAAAATTTAAATAGATTATTTTTTATTCTTGAAAATGGTAGAGGCGCTATAGTTTCACCATACATTGTTGTTAGGTTAATAAATAGCTGTAGGAGATAATTAATTAGAATCAAAATTAATTGAAATTAAGCAGCAACACTTACATTCTGCTGTCGCTATCCTAGCAGCGTGTGCGTGGCTCAAGTGAGACGGTGTGTCCTTCCGGCGCATGCGTGGTCTCTGAAACAGAATGACAGATTTTATTATATTCAGAAAGAGAGAATTTGGAAATTTTCTTAAAATTATAACGAATGAAGTTCATGTATATAGTGTCTTATACAGTGTGCCGTGTCAAAACGTCTGACTTTCTTCACTATTTTTTTTCTTACTTTTTTTACAAACCTTTTGCAAGTGTTTATAGCTGATTGTTTAGAAAGTATGTCATGCACGTAAGAGGTCGCCGCGGTACAGTTGTAGTGTACATGATTGCGGATCCGAAAAATATAGGTTTGGGATAAGGATGTTTCATGGCCTTCCCAAGTGCAAAGTACAGTACTGCTTAACCCAGTAAACGTCGAGAGAGATTAGTATATTTTGTGAGAACTTGCCTCCCTATCGGTGTAAAATAAATAAATTTAAGGTAATCCATCTATCATAAAATCACAATCATGGTCTTTCAAATGCTTAAAAAGGCTTCAGTGCAGATGCAAGCATCCACTGACTTGGAGTTATAGACTCTTTTGCTCTCAGTTTATGAAGGCTTATATTTACTATTAAATACCCATGATCACTCATTGGACCCTGATCACAATTTAATGATGGATGCATTACCTTAAACTATACATGTATAAGCTATGTGACTTTGCTAATATTTTAATTTGGCTCGCATTCTATGACATAAACTAGGATAGGTTCTTAACTAATGACCCTTTTTCATGACCATTCAACTTGAGCTAGGTAGCCTATTCATATAATGTGATTGTATATTGTTCTATTTAAAACTCTGTAAAAAAATGCAATAAAAAGGATCAAACCCTTTAAATCATGTATATCCATGTACATATTTATGACCTGGTGAATACTAACTGACTGAACTTTAAATGATATATGAAAAAAAATTATCTTTTTCTTTTTGAACTCTGTGTAGAATCTGAGCTACAATATAGTATGGGCAAACAGTGGAAACTTTGTCTGGTCTGGGTTAGCTCTGTTTGCCAGTGCATCAATATAGTTCTATATAAAGTAAAAGAAAGTAAAGTGTTCATGGAAAAAGATTGTAATATGTTTTTGAAGGATTCTGAAATCCGATTAATTTTCGTCGGGATTAATTTTCACTGATTCGTGGACGACCATATCAACGAATATTTTAGCACAAAATAAGCCATCTTGATTGTAAGTAAAAAAAAAAACAATTCTCGAATATATGTTACCCTTGAACATGGTTTGAGACTTAATCCACGAAATTTATTGCCAACGAAAATTAATTATTTTACAGTATCTGGTTGTATACCTTTTCTTTCGAAGTACGCCTTACCACATCGCCGTCTTCGCCTGAAAAAAAAAGTAATTAACACATGTACATTCACACTCGCCGGGAGGACACTGTAGGTTATATGGAATCTCTTTTGAAAGTCTGCGTAAAATCAATATAAGTATCGAGGATATAGTAACCTTAGCGTTAATTATTACCACTTACCACATTTATATAGGACTTTTATCTTAATATACATAAGTTCTAAAATGCTTCTCAAGCAGTCGTTCATATACATATACAAGCAGTTGTTAAAATAACACACATAATACCCTTATATTTTGTTTAAATGATACATGTAAAATGTGCATATAAATTATGTAGTACAGCTAAATAGTAAACGTTTTAAAAACGTTTAAATGAAACGTATACATGTTTTGATAAACATTGAAAATGATATTCTGCCGATCAGGTTGTTATATTGCAGATTTGAATAAAAGCCCCTTGAATCAGAACTGCGTCTTACCCTTCAGTTTGTAAACAAAAAATTGGAAAGCAAAAGGTATATTTTGCTGTTTCTTTTTTGAATGCACGCTCTTAACTTTTCCGCTTCATTTGGTGAATGTAACTTTCAAATCCATTTTGAAAAACCAAAGCTTTATCAAACTGGAAATTCGAGGTGGTCAAGGAAATTTGCAAACATATGACAGATAAGATGCAGTTGCTTTACCCAGCGTCTTTACCCTAAAAATGATTAGATAATTATTAGTCAGTAAAACAATGATTTTAACAAAATGATAAGACGCAGACAAATATTGTGCTTCAAATAAACTTTGACTCATGATGTAAATGTGTATTTTGTACATAATATTTAGTAAAAAAACGAGTATTAATACAATTTGTTTACAAAATGGAGGATAAGACGCAGTTCTGATTCTTAGACCTGCCTTTGTACACGTCATATGCGGGTTTCCGTAAATTAACATGAATTATGGGAAGGAACTATCAACCAATCAGAAACGGACTGCTTGTTCTGATACTCTGTTTTAATTGTACAATAATGCATACATAAAATATTTATCTGGAAACTATGTATTATTATGAGCCCAATAAATCTTGGCCATCACAGTTTGGTTTTATAATTTAATTAACACATTTACTCTTTGAAAAAATATCTATATAAAACTATTGACATACAATATAAACAAAACATTACACTTGCTTGCGTGTACCAACAATTCGTGAAAGCTTAATTCAAACTGGAGCTAAGACTTAAATAAAATCAGGTGGTAGTTAAGCAGCATATACTTTGGTTAGACTTGTTAATAATAAACAGGACATGCCTTCATTTTAAAAGGAAATTTTATTTGAAAAAGAGGTTCAAGTCAAACTTACTATCAGATGTGTTTTGTTCGCCGATCCGTGTGATTCCCCCTAGCGGTTGTTCCATCGACTGACGTTGAGAGTTGTAGCCTGCATCTACACTTTCCCGGGAGACTGTTGAACCCTCCCAGTCTTCATCACGTCCTCCTGGACCGGCTGAACATTGACATTAATGTTAACATTAAGGTAAACCACCCACCATTAAATTATAATCATGGTCCTTCAAATGCTTAGAAGACTTCAGTGCAGATGAAAGTATCCATTGACTTGGAGTTATATCTCTTTTGATCAAAGTCTTTAAGGGCTAGCATTTACTTTAAAATTTTACTAAAGATAAATTTATACAAAAACGTTATAACAAATTTATTTATGAAAACTTCATGTTGAAATCTCCGACAGCTGAGAGTTGGAATTATATATAAATACATATGAGCGTATTAGTAAATCGAACTCTTGAGATAATCTATGGTTTAGAAATGTGATTCTAATGTTGGTCTTGATAAATTTAAAGATTCATAAATCTTAAAATACCATTGGCGCCCGACGGCCTGAGACGCAGACGTTTTTAATGACTGTCCGCCATTTTTTTTCTGACCTACATTAATCAATGTCATTACCGAATCCCGCAAGCAACAACTAACATTGCTAAAATCTTGCCAAGGTCTTGACCATCTTTAAATCTTAAGATCTATTTCTGATTTTTATGCTCGCCACGTGTGGTCTGCTGAGGGTACTTAACACAGACACCGGGAAGACGGGAGTCTTACCTGGTGAATTCCGCACTTTGATCTTGTCCATCTCCACCTGTGTGGGGGAAAAAAAACAATGGTCTCCACTTAGACAGAAATTACGAGGGGGTCGTCTGCTGTTAGTTATACATCGTAATTTGTTGCGGTCACGTACAGGAAATCGCCAGAATTGTTAGATCCATTGATAAATAGAAGACTTAATCTTTTTGGTTGATTTGTTTGCTTGGGTTTCAACGTCACACCGGCAATGGTTCAGTGACATTTGCAACAGCATTGATAGAGGTACATGTAGATTTATGAGTTTTAGATAAAATCATTGCACCTGCAATTAACATTTAACAAAATTATCACATAATTGAGATCTCCCCAACAGTAATTTCAGATATAAGTAGACGCCATTTTACGTCTTCAGCAATTCTCGGGACGATTCGCTTATTTAAATTGACCAATCAGTACCTAATGAAATCGCTTCTTAATGTTTGTTGCGTCTAAGATTAAAGATTACAGCCTTTAAACTCTATTTCAGCTTTTGTCAAGTTAGAATAGCTTATTAATGAAACAGGTAACTAGTTTTCACAAATATATTAGCACCAGGAAAACCTACTGAAATTGCTTTTCAGTGTAGAGGGAAATACATTTCTCTCTTACTAATCACGGGAGAAAAAGTGAATGCATAACATTATAGGTCTAGTGATGAGTCAGAATTTAAAAAAAAAATCATAAAAAATGCTAACAAATTCCGCTCTATGCTAACAATTCAGCTAAAAGGCGTTGTATCCAGACGTGTGTAAAGGAGAACTAGTTCCATGCTATGGTTTCCATATTATAATTATCACACTCAGACATTACATTATCACACACATCGGTTTTTTATGTTTTATGGTTCTGTTTCTGGTCTCCCAACCGACTCTCTTTTTAAACGACCGACTCTAAAGTTTGTTTTACCTTTCCGTCTTTAAAAAAATATTACCCCTTTTTTACCTTTCGTTGCATGTAAAAAAAAATTTAAAAAAAATAAAATCCCGACCTACCGACCCTCTTTTTTATTTGCTGGAGACCAGAAACTTTTTTTTTTTGCCCTTAGTAATAAAACCAAAGAACCATACAATAATTGTAAAATCATTTATTTTCGTTGATATTAAATTTCGTCGCTTATGTACCTATGGAAAGTTAGCCATTGTCGTGTGGGGGGATTAATATTCGTGGATAAAACCCTCCACGAAATCAACAAAAATTAGAGTCACGCGAAAATAAATGATTATAAATCTATTTCTAACATGGTTAAAAGTAGTAATAGCAGCGCTATTACTACTGATGTCCTAACCTTCAGTTTTGAGGACATCTCAGACCACTGCTCCATCGTCAACGTAGGTTGTGTGTTCATCTGTTGTTCTAGGAAAACCTGGAACATACACATTTACCTGCTATCAGTTGTTTTCTCGACCTCCAACGGGTCATATCACCAGAGGATCGGCAATTCCCGATATAATTCGTTTATTTAAATTGACTAATCAGTGACTGGGGAAAATTTTCAAATTTGTGTTTATTTCCCATTGAACAATATATCTTTATTACAATTATTCCTAAGGTTTTCTGTTTTTCAAGATAAATTTTTCTTTTATTTTTATTGCACTTACATATTTACACTTATCTGTACCTCTGTCATAGTTTCATATTATGTCTATACTTTTGAATGAGGTGGAGATCTGTATAGGTCAAATCTGAATTTAAAAAAAAAATATGTTTAACATATGGAATTATACACCCACATATAGATTAGGTCTTCGGGAAGTGCTCGTTGATTTACGTAGCGTCTCATTTTAGAGTGAAATGGGCCTTTCTGCCAACGATACTTAGCGCTAAGTAAAACCTAAATTTCTAAAATGGGTAGAAACGCATTTAACCACCCCTACTTCTTGAAATACTCTAGTTCGTGACTTAGTTTTCCTAAATATTACCATCATAACTAAGAGAAAATTGTTTTAAAAAATGAAATATTTGAGCATATTATTAGAGAAACAAGAATGGTGAAATTCTCCCCTAAGTATTTAAGTATTACTTAGCGCAAAATAGTATTGGTAGTATTTGAGTAGAGTTTTTTTGTTTTTTGTTGTTGTTTTTTAAATACCGATTAAAATACGTGTATGTTCGTAAACTAGATTTATGTAACAATTATTTCTCTCTCAATATTTATATGAGTCCGCCAACTATGGCTTATCTTACCGAATATGTATAAATTTCCCTTATAATACGAGCAGTTCTTTTTATTACGAACAGTTCCTTTCTTTTTAATACGAATTGTTCCTTGAAATACGAAAAGTCCTAAAATACGAACATTTTTTTAATACAGGCAGTTCTTGATTATGCTTTTTTCCCTTTAATAAGATATATTCTTCGTTGCGATGCTAGGCTTTAAAAAAAAAACATTAAAAGAAAATCTACATATAATAACAGTTGTTCTGTTATGTCATCATCAATGTTAGCATGAGTAAACCAGCGCTTTTTATCATCTCATTTTCACATGGCCACCTAGCTGTGACGTCATTAATTGGATAGCGACAAATTACTGAAATAAACAGTGGGTTACAATCATCTCAATACGTCATTAATTGGATATCGACAAATTACTGAAACAAACAGTGGGTTACAATCATCTCAATGTATGATTTTGATGTTATTATGATTTGAATATAACGGTACCTGTCGAAACAATGATATAAGATAAAAGAACTTGAAATGGAAATGTCAAAATATTTAATATGTAAAAATGAACGAATTTTTATGTTAATAAAACCTTTTCGGCTTTTAAGCTCTCTTTTTTCAACTATAAGAATTCAAACTATTTCTGGTAGTATACTCACAAGTAGCAACCTACTGTTTATGGAATATTTGAGATATTAAATGAAAATTAATTATTCAGATAATGCATGAACAATGAATCTAAAAATGTATTCTATCTTAACTGTGCAATTATAATATATTATTTATATCGAATGTCATCTATTATTTTAAATGAAGTTATAGATGTATTTTTTTTTTCATTATTTAGTTTATTTTAACTAGATAAAGTTTTAACATTTTTTTCTTATATATATATATATTGATTTCCTTTACTTTTGTGGCTCCGGGACTATTTTTCTGCGTAAAATAACCAATCAGGCATTGATATCATTAGAAAAATAACACACTGCATTTGTTTTCATCTTTTATAACGCTTTCAATACGTTCAAAAAGAAAGAAAAAAAATGTCGGTCATGATAGTTTATATGAAGTACCAAGAAAGACCCTATAAAAATGTACATATAAGATATATAGGGCTCGAATTCCACTATTATGTTCTGTAATTCCACTACTATGTTCTGTAATTCCACTATTATATTCTGTAATTCCACTATTATGTTCTGTAATACCACCAATGATTTATTGCGATATTTTGTCCTTAAAATAATGAATAATATCAGGTCACATTCCACCATTATTTGCAATATATTTTAGTGAATTCTACAATGGGGACAAAACAATAACCTTAATACAAACAATATTTGTTTATAAATGAAATATGTAGCATAAGATATTTTATCAGAAAAACAAAAATGGTTAAGTATAATTTAGCGCAAAATAAATTTAGTGGAATTTGATCCAAGTTCAGCGCGTAGTCGAGTAGAGTAATGTCACCCTTGTTGAAATGTCTAGTCAACAAAAAATGTACATGGGTTTTGAACACTAGAAATGGCGGAATAGGCGGCCCTACAGATTTCTGTGCATTCAAAATGGTCACTTACATTTTCGGACAAGATTCTTCCTGTCAGTGTCACGTGACATGGTCCCGCTTTGTCAGGATTGAAAAATGCGAACACGGTGTAGGTCCCTTGCCATATGTTCATCGGCATATACCTTGGAACTGTAAAACAGTGGGATCTGTGTTAGCCGGCCATATTAGTGATTATGCTGGATTAACGAACCAGAACGAAAAATGTATGGACGTACAATAATTATTGTACTTTAATGAGTGAAATGTGTTCCATGTTCCAAAATGGATCCGCCGGTTTACTGTATTAACGATGCTCTATTGTCTACTATAGCATAATAAAAGATGGTCGTATCAAAATTAAAAGATCTTCTGGCTGTGATAATAATAGACAGTCAGATCTGTTCTAAGCGGTCAGTTAAGGAAACAAGAGAAGGTGACTTCTTAACTGAGGTGGCCTCTAAATGTTTATAAAGGTTTTTGACAAAGAACCTTAAAAAACAATATGTTTCTCTTCCTTTTTATGCAACAATATATTAATATCAAAAGATCAAAGAGATAGCAAATAACTTTATTCAGGGAAGGAATTCTATGAAAAAATATTTTAAGCTTAAGGCAAACCAGCAATCATTAGTTTATAATCATGGTCTTTCAAATGCTTAAAAGTACTTCAGTTGCAGATGCAATCATCTATTGACTGAGTTACACGCTCGTTTGCTCAAAGTCTATGATAGCTTACATTTACTATAAAATTTCTACGATTAATTGATGGACCATGATAACAATTTAATGATGGATGAATTACCTTATATCAAATTCACGCATGAGCTCGATGGATGGTTTTACCTTGAGATTTGACGTCAATACCGTTCCATTTTATGACAGGCGCATGGAGAATGCTCATCAGTTTGGAAGAATTGGCCTTGGGTGGTGGCCCATCTTTTTTCTTCACCGTTATAACGGTCACTGCAACGCCTTTGCAACCCTTTGTTAGTGCAGAACGTTTGTTGAGTAAGCGTCCGGTCGAGGTAGAGAAGCATTTAATTTGAACAGAATACCGATCTGTCCATGTGTTCTGCTCGATTGATTTCATATACTGCAGAAGAATAAAAGCTTTGTTCAAATGCGCCATTGAGAACTCATTTGATTTTATTTACGCAATTGTCATATATTTTTAACTAAAATAAATAATAAAATCCCTTCCTAGATGACTCAAATTTAGATTCATGTCAGTTTTTGTAACTAATTACATACATGTAACGTGATGTTTCCTTAAACATACATACATGAATGTCTTTCGTTTAAAATAAAATTACATTTTAAATTCTTTTATTTATCGTGTTTGTTTGATTGTTTATTGAGTTAAACGTGCAGCCTACAGTATTTCAATCTTTTGGAGTGATGAATATCTGTTATCACTTAATTGGGAAAAAAAATAACCATGAACGTTGATTTATGACACTAATGACTCACCATACTCTGTGAGAAGATCTGCTGTTCGGATCTAGTGTCTGGTTCCCTGGGCCCTTTGAAGCAGAAGTTCAGTGTTATTATTCTATTATTGCTGGTTCCTGTACAATATATCTTTTCATTATTTATTACCACTCGTTATCCTAAATGTTGACGTAATCTTTCGTTTTTTTATGAGACTTAACTGAGATTTTTTTCGCTAATTCAGTAATGCTATACTTTTCAAACTGTTCGCTATATATTATTTTGCATTTTCGTAAATATTTACATGTATTTAGGTTATTTGGTATGAATATGAATGAGAAGCACGTACTTGACATTTTCATCAAAGATATAAATTAATAAGCACCACATCTCGTGTGTATTTGTCATTGGTCTAGAGTGGCATGGAGAAATTTGACGAATACAGGAGATCTAGTTTTGAAAATTTTTCTAGATATTTATGATCATGAAGAGCAAACCTTTCTTTTGGTACTAAGTGTAGTATGGAAAAAACACAGGACCCTGATATTCAGTCAAAAAGAAAAGAAAGAAAAAAAAGAAAGACCTTTAAAAATCGATCTCTCTATCTATATATAGAGAGGTCGATTATTTATTACTGAATAGCATGGTTATGTGGGGGGAAAAAACAGGGTGACCTGATCAGGCAGCTCCTGATAGGATACCTATACATCAAAACGTGTCTATACAAAACAAGGGTTAAAATATACGTTTCCATAGTGATATATTGTCTGTATCATCAATACTCATATTTATCCTAACTGGCCAAAATGATCCGTAGTGAAGGTTCAATGCCATACCCTGCGGGCTGAATACTTGCGTAAAAAACGATAGTGTAATTTTCTAGTACATAATTACCTATTGATTTGTGTATATATATACATTTGTATATATTAAAAAAAAAAAACACGCTGACGAGAAAAAGAATTAATTCTCTCCGTCAGTTTTAAATATATTTTGTTCCGTTTTGTTGTATTCCATAAAATGAAACAAAAATCGCAAATATTGGAAAAATCTTGCAGATAGGATGGGAGAGGCATGAAACCACAACGCGTGGGGAAGGGGAGTTCTGGGTAAACATTGGGGAGGAGCACTAGCCAATGGCGATTTTACTCCGTGGTTGACCAAAGTAAAAGATACCACGCGGCCTGCCACCACTATTCACCCCCCACACGACGAGAAGCGCGAGAGGTGCGGTCCAAGTAATGGTGTGGCGAATGCCTTGGTAACAAGCATAAACAAAACATGACGCTGCATTATCTAGCGCACAGGAAAAGAGGAATGATTTTCCCGTACGCATTTTGTATGCGAAAATAATTATTGATTTTGTTTGAGCATTGCTAAATTATATTTGAATTTTGATGCACAATGACATTCAATGACGTTATATAAAGGCGCAATACACTTTGAAATGTTACACTTCCTCACACCGTGATTCTACCGTGCTTCTTCATCAAAACAAAGGCACCGTGTGCGTCATACTAGTAATAGAAAACTCAAATCGCTCCCTTCATTGAAAGTCTCTTGGCAGGTTTTACATGAAATAACTATCATATCTAAATCAACAGGGTTGAACTCTAAAGAGACAAAGGTCATATGACGCCAAAAACTCCATACGTTTTCATCCGACTCTAATCATTAGCAAGCTGATCTCGCTTTCTTTTTTTCAAGATGTCTCTCGGTTTAATGAACGCTTTGACTTGTTTCATAATGATCTGGAGTGAGGGTCATAACCCTGATTCCATGACCTTACTTCAGTAGTACATTCTATATTCTGTTGTGCAGTACAGTAAAATCGGCTGCGGTCATTATGCAATCGACAATGCCTGTATTATTTCATTTTCCCCCTACATAAAACTGGCTCCCCACCAGTCTAAAAAACACCAGTCACACGAAGTAACAAGTGGGGTCAAAAACGCTCGGCTGAATAGCAGCGAGTAACGCGAAGCGCGAGACTACACAGATAACGGGGTATCACGTTTGACTTCTTCTCAGAGGTGGACAGTTTAGCATCTATAAGAATTCCGTAAGACTTTGCGTGAAAGACAGTTGTACCGATTTACTCTTTGCTTCGATTTCTTGTCATGATTATAAGATTGTAAAGACTTTGCATTGGTCGTACTGAATGTAACCATTCATTGAGGTATCAATAAGTTTTGGTCAAGTATATAGATAATTACTTAATACTCTGCTAACCAAGTCTTCGATCAAGTCTTCGAGGAGTCATTTTAAGGTAATCCACCCATCGTTAAATTATAACCATGGTCCTTCAGACACTTCAAAAGACTTCAGTGCAGATACAAGCATCCGTTTACATGGAATTATAGGGTTTTTTGCTTTAAGTCTACAAAGACTTGCATTTGCTATGAAATTCCCTCGATCATTTGATGGACCATGATCACAATTTCTTGATGGATGGGTTACCTTAAAGTGAACACAATGAAAATTTAAATGACCAATGGAACGTTAGATACAGATTGGCTGCCAGTCTGCAATTTGGAAATCAGCTACACAGCAGTCAAATGTCTCAAGTTCATATTGCATATTGCATATTGCTTACATAGTTATGTAGGTCAAGCTTACACACAGGTGTGCCTTTAGAAAACTTCTTATTTCTGTGTAAGTGGGTTGAGCATATTATGTATGAGTCATACGACTGAGACTAGGGAGTCAAAGAAGATAATGTAAGATGATTTTAACATTAAATTTAATTATTTTTTTTTAAAAGCATAAAATATCTCGTTATACAAGATTGACGTTTTTCTATTTATGCAGCATAGGAAAGTTCCTCATTAGACATGAAACACGTTTTCCTATTTATACAACATATAGAAATATCCCTAGTTATATGCTAGATACGCGCTTAACTATTTACACAGCATAGAAACAGTCCTAATTATACAAGATACACGTTTCCCATTTCTACAGCATAGAAATATACCTAGCTATACAATATTCATTTTTTCTATTTATACAGCATAGAAATATACCTAGTTACACAAGATTCATGTTTTTTCTGTTTATACAGCATAGAAATACTCTTAATTATAAAGGATACATGTTTCCTATTTATACAGCATAGAAATATACCTAGTTAAACAATATTCATATAATTTTACAGCATATAAATATGCCTAATTATACAAGATGCAAATGTTCTATTCATAAAGTTTAATACATTCCTAAATCCACAAGATATAATTGTTTCTATTTACACACGATACAAATTTTGCTTTTTATACAGTATAGATCTATTCCTAATTATTCAAGGGTATGCAGCAAAGAAATCCTAATTATACCCTAAATACGCACTATCCATTTTACCAGTACAAAGTACAAATCTTAATTAACACCACAGAATGTCTTTCTACTACATCAAAGATGTTTTTTCCATTGAAGAACCGATATTCTGCATAATGTAATTCTTCTGAATACAACCCAAAGGTTCCCTTATCCCTTTTGCTTATCAATTCTCAAGTTTATTATGTATAGAATCTACAACGTAAAATACGAGTACATACCTTTTCCACACGAAGAGCCCATGTTGTTCTGCAGAATGACTTTCGCAACAGCTTATTATCACCAATTTTCGCTTCTGGTTGAAAGTCAGGGGATTATATTCAATAAAGTTCAGCTACCTCCAGATAAATGTCAATATACACTCTACACCGGCTAGTGAAGCATGAAAGGTTGATCTTTTGTCACAAGATGCTCGTCACAAGATGCTCGTCACAAGATGCTCACTTTTTTCTCTGCAGACTCCGCAGCTCTTGACTTTCCTTACCTATCTACCTGAGCGACAGCTGGACTCTAGTGGTCAGTGAAGGAACTGCTGACTGACTGAGACATCGTTTAGTGAGTATACCATTTATAGAAGCTTCTGTTGGTCTCTGCGGGGGTCAAACCAACGTTGGTTATATCCGTTGGTCTAGTTAATTCACAAAGTGAGGCGATTGCTCGGGTCGCATTGTACAGTGTGAGGAAGCAATTTGTGCAACGTCACTTTTTGAAACACAAAAACGAACGAACGTTTTTCTTATATTTCAACAATATTATCACACTCCTAAATTTAAGACCTAACCTACCGACCGCACCAGTTCATAAGCTTCAATTCCAATCTTTTTGACATTATTAGTAGCGGGGGTGCCTCTGACTGACGTAATAAATGTAGTTTAGATGTGAAACTGTGGTCTCTCTTTCTAAGATTCCCTCACACATTGAGTCTGTTCATTTTAAATTATATTTGTTTTGTGTCGATTACGAAACAGTCTCACGGCTTATATAAGTCTTTTTCGATAACTCTTTTGGCGGCGTGTGTGACCATTAGTAAGATCTAGAATAGTGACCCTCGCGGTTTTTTATTTGAAGGCAATCCCTGTACCCTCTTATGTATATGACTTATAATCGACCCCGAGACGCATTGGTGAGAGGCAAAGTTCGTTGTCACGATGGTATCCAGTATGTTTATCGTGGCCCATGTCTCACGAAACTTTTCGGCATGGACAAAAATTTCTCCAAGATATTTATACGGTTTCATATTTTAGTAATACTAGTATGTAACTTTGATAATTTGGACATATAGAACAGAAATTTATTGGCATAACACATATACATATCATCGTTATATAACATACAGTGTGCAATACAATGCAAACATAATTTCATTAACGCATAAATAAACATATAAAATATTATGTTAACTGATGATCACTTACAAAATGAAATATGAAACAGAATCATAGAAATCAAAACATTATTTAAATACAGTCAACTCTCTTTACAACAGCGGTGTTTGTTTCAGCGAAATTTGCTGTTTTAAAGAAATTGCCGTTGTAAAGAATAGGACAGAGAAGGATTATGCACTTTAGTTTTCAAGACTACTGCTATTTTAAATGTTATAATGAATGCCGTTGTAAAGAGGTTTCACTGTATCAATTCTTAGTCTAAATGCTGTTTTATAAACAAATCTAGATTTGTTATTGCCTTTTTAAAAGTTCAGTCAATTTTAGTATATTTGGACAAATTTGTACATTGTATTTTGATCATTTAAAAAACACTAATGGTACATAATGTGCAAATATCTACTGCTAAATTTATAACAGTTTAACGCATTGATAATGTTGATCAAATCACGCAATTTAGTATTTTGATTGGATATCAAAATATCCTCATTGTTTACATATTGCATTGGCGAGTTCCCCGAAGACAGTGATTTGAATTTGAAATCACAACTTTGCTTATCTGTCACGTGATCAATTCATGCGCCCGTAATTCGTTCACGGATACCTTAGTAATGTCTATGGAAGATATTCGGAATATGCAAATTAGTATTTTTTGTAAATAATTGAGTTCTTAAGTAAAAAAAATTGTAGTAACGTTGTCGTCAAGACTGCATCTCGTAGCAAAGTTTTAGCACACATTTTGCTTTTCTATCCGAAGAGTATACAGTGCTTTTGGAAGCAACATAGGCCTTTAAGTATCGTCTCCTAACAATTTCGTGTGGTGAACAATTTAGAAATGAAACCAGTATCAACGTGACGTCCAGCAACGCTTATCAGTTTTCTACGCGTCTGTCTATAGAAAGACACAAATAAGATCAGCATCCATCCGTCATTAAATTGTGTGATCATGATCCATCAAGTGGTCGTGCGAAACAGATGCAAGCCTTTGTAGACTCTGAGCAAAAGAACTGTAACTCCAAGTCAATAGATGCATACAACTGCACTGAAAGTTTTTTTTAAGCTTTTGAAGGGCCATGATTACCTTAAATAATATTCCATGTGACATTATTTTAGATATTCCAGAGCTTTGTTCACAGTTTCCAGAGAAGGTTTGGTTATGTACTACTTTTTCTTAAATCATATAAAAAATGCAAATTATGTCGACCAATCCCCAACGCTTTTTAGGTAAGCCAACAGTGAGCTTAGAGACTGACGGAAGGATTTACATGCTGAAATTAGTTGTACAAGAAATTTTAGAGGATTTAAACTCGATAGAGATAAATGTCATGTAACGCCATAATATCCAAACGTTTTCCAGCAAATCTAGTTACTTGTAGTAAGTAAGCTGAACTCGCACTTAGTTTCATGATAACCCCGCCGGCAGTCTCTCAGTGCCTTGAACACTTTGATTTGTTTCATAATGAGCCATAGTGATGTTAAATGCATGCATAAAGAGGTCATGACCTTACTTAATTATTGGTAAACCTAATGTATACAGCTGCAATATATTGAGAGTCTACTGAGCGCGGAGTTACAACATTCAAAAAATTGGACCGGTATTTTTAATATTGACAATTATTTTGTGGGCAACTTCCACGCACAAATTGTATTTTTTTTATGAAAATGGTGATTAAATGGCTAAATAATTCAGAAAAAGGTAATAATATTATTTTATTTGAAAAGGTAACTTTTCTGCTTGTTGAATTTTCACTGCCTACTTTCTTTTATGAATCAAAAGGGTAAATGATTGGGCAACGCCCATGGCATCCGTTGGCGTTACCCAACTCATTTTACATTTCTATTACGGAAAAAAATGGCCAGTCAAAATTCAACATGCAGAAAGGTTACATTTTTAAATAAAGAAAGTGTATACCACTTTTTCTTGGCCTGTGAAACCTTGTATCACTATTTTCATAACGAAATAAAAAATTTTGCGTGGAAGTTGCTCGCAACATAATTGCCAAATTGAAAAATACTGTTCCAATTTTTGAGTGTTTCAGAAATCTGTTAGTATATAGATATAAAATAAGGTAGAGCGGATAACAATATCCCATTCCGCGTAGGCTGCGACAGGTCCTATACGTAAGTATGAATGATATAAAATAAAATTACCTGAAAAATGGGTCTGAATCGGAGGTTTTAATCCACCATATTGTCAGTGCGCGTTACCACAAAAGTCACGTGATTCCCTGCCGTGTAGGATACAATGTATCATGTTACGAGCTTTCTTACTGGCTAACAAGGGCAATATTTTCCTGTATACAAATTCGGATTACTGTACCAGATTTCGATCTAAACGGTGAATAGAAAAAAAATATCCACGGGTGATGAACATTAGACTACTATCCATTTATGGGTTAAAACCAGAATCAGTATTAGATCAATACTGATCCAAAAATATGTTCAATGTCATGTATTTCTATAAGTTCAACTAAACATGCCGCCGAATATTTTTAAAGATATTTCTTGTTATACATGTTTTTTCCCACCGATACAGAGAGAAATACCTTCTGGAAGTGCGAGGTCGGCACCCCCTTTATTCTCGGTTAAAACACCCCATTTTTTCTCCTTTTTCCTACTGATCGGTCCAAGGCAGTAACTATTGTTATTTTCCCTATTTCATGTACCGGTTATAGCCTGTCCCCGCATTTTTTCCACCTCATCTTGGGTTTAGATTTAGATGTTGGAATTCTCATAAAACCTCCTTTAATAAGATTGCAAGCGAGCTTATCTGCCGTATTTGCTAGCTTAGCCGTTTATTGGGAAGTCTGAAAATTCTATATAGCTGTTATGGTTGATGTCATCTGAATCTATTAGAGATTCCATCAGCATGTAACTTTAATCTATCGTCTCTCTCGGGGTCTACCCCCACCTTTATTTTACAAGACGTCGCGATTCCTCTGAAATATTGTAGAAGTTACGTTAATTTATAGCTTAAAAGTAATTATGTTCTTTGCGTGCGTAGGTGTTGGATGTCAATCACCTCTGCAGATTATTAACATCGGCTACATATACGGCGCCCAGATTGATTGTAGATGGACCAGCACGGCGCAAGGCTAGCGTTTGAGGTCTAGGTGGGGGGGCATAGATCGTCACAAACAAAGATGTTTACTTGCCTCATGGTATGACTATATTATTTTACTTAACTAATGGTTATGAAATATATTTTTCTTTGATTTTTAAAAAAGGAAAGTCAGACCATTAATATTTTCTCATAGAACTACTTTGCAAATTTAAAACAATATGTGGTTCGCTTTGTGATTTCTTGCACATGCGCATTTGAGTATATGAAAGTTTTAAATTTGAATTAAAAGCAGTGATACAGTTTCAATACCGTCTTTGACGCTATTGCCTGTGATGGGGAAACTGCCCATCTTTTAGTCTAAACATATTTTATTCAGAAAATTAAGCATACATTATAATGACAAATAATAAAACAAATGATTAGAACGGAAGATGAATCTTATTATGTTCTTCTCCATGTAGTTTCAGTTTCAGTTTTATTTCAAAGAGCCAGAAGGTCGTTCGACCCATGCGGCAAACATAAAATTACATAATATGAACATGACGGTAATGTACAAATGTATATAAACGCATGTAGAACATAAACATAGTACAAAAACATAAATATAGACTTTCACATCAAATGCAACACAATACATGTACAAATCGATACAAACGTATATAGATCACATAACATAACATACTTGATTGATTAAAGAATTAATTAAATGAATTAATCCGGGACCGGATTCCCTTATCGAAACGAAATTTATGTATAACATATAGTAAACAATAATACGGCTGAGATAGTTGTAGATATAATTAATGATAAAATATGATACATTTGTTGTATATGGGAAACTGATTCCTTGAAATGTATACAAGAAGGAAATATAGATGAATAAGAAAAAGCAAGGTAGATAAGGGGAGGTAAACAAGGAAAAAGAAGAAAAAGACTGGATTAAAATGGCGGCAAGTTAGGGTGTTAAAATGAGCAAACTAAGAGTTGTTAATCTCTCTCCATCTCTATCTAAGTCTTAACTTCTACTAACACTGTCAAAACGTTTGGAAGATTTTATGAAAGCATGAACCGCATTAACTATTTTAATGTTTTCTTCATACGGGAGATTACAGCCGCCAAAGAGTAGCAAATGAAGATCAACATTTTGTATAAATGACAGTTCATTAATTAATACTTGTCTGGCATTAACAAAGTTAGGACAGGAGAAAAAGGGATGTTCAGTAGGAAAGTTGGTAAAGATTTTCATATATAAAATATGATTTATTTGACTAGAATTAGTATGTAGTCTAAAGCATGGTATATTCTGTCATCGTAGTGGAAATGGCGTGGTGCTGTTTTACCATTTTGATTAAGTAATCTTTTAATATGAGTAACAGATCTTGCATTTTTTAATTCATTGGGTAAATTGTTCCACTCCCGTATAGATGACGGAATAAAGGAATAATAATTTGAGTTTGAGTGTGCATGTATATTTTGGATATTGTTGGTGTTTCTAAGATTATAAGTTGAAAATGTCCTACTGCTCGGGAATTAAGTTTTGTAAATAATTTGATGTTAAACCATTAAGCATTTTATAAAACAAAATTAATGTGTGTTTCCTTCTCCTAAAAGAAGTGATTCCCAACAAATCTAAAATTTCTAATCTATCAATAGATATTAATTTTGTAGTCCCTTTAACAATTCTAGCGGCCTCATTTTGAATTTTCTCTAGTTCTAATTTCTCGTATGTACTACAGTTATCAAAATTTACATCATCATAACCTAAAATTGGTCTGATAAATGATACATGAATTGTTTCTTACGTTGACCGATCTAATACAAACTTCATCTTTTTCATTATATTAATTCTTACCCATGCCTTGGATTTTATATAGTCTTTTTGGCTATGCCAAAAAAAGATTACTCGAGAAAATAAAACCCAAGTGTTTATGATTAACGACTTCAGTTATCAATTCATTTTTCATTAATACACGAGGGTGATTTATTTGTGTTCTTTTACGTGTGAAAAGTAACGATTCGGTCTTTTTAGGGTTGAATTTTACTAGCCATTTATCGTCCCAGATATTAATTGTCTGTAAATCATTGTTGAGAGACATTGATGCACTTGCAGGATTATCTGCAATTGCAAATAGTACAGTACCGTCTGCAGATAATCTTACATATGGATTTATATCATCAACGATGTCATTTATGTAAATTAAAAGCAAAAGAGTGCCTAACGAGGATCGCTGAGGAACGCCAGCTCTTATACAAACAGGGTCAGACTTGACACCCTGTTGAACAACACGTTGAGTTCGATCAGATAAATATTTTTAACCATTCAAGCAGATCTCCTGTGATACCAGTTGTAATGTTCTCCACATGTGGGTATGTGGTTATTAATATACACTTAGATCCTTGTAAAAAGGAATAAGTCTTGACCCAAAGTCGGGATGGCTTTTTGTACATTTATTATACACTAACTATAAACACAGCATAATTGACTCATACATACATTCTAACTTCTCTAGATCTAACAGTCTAGTCTGTGAAGGTTTCATGCATTGATGCTGGCCACGCCAGTAGGCGGGGCTTATCAGGAGTAGCACCACTGGTCACTACATCCCATCTGTCTTTAAATAGAATAGTGTTATCATGACAATAAGCAAGACATATGGTATAAACGTTGCATGAAAAGTCTTACAAGAATAAATCAACACATTTAACCTCTCGTATACATAAATGACCGTTATGTATGACCTACGATATAATTTAAGTAGACTGATATATGCGCTTATTCCTCCTATTTTCTTACGGAACGTTTTTCATTGATAAAAACAACACTTCTTTGAGAATTCACATGAATAACAGATTTATAGTCACTGACCAAGTGTTAAATTACTTGCAAAGTACTAGCACATCAATAAAACAATTTAAATGGTTCAGACAGTGTTCAATGCTGACATTAATAAATGTTAATTTCAGCTGGTGCTGATATCTTCGTGATCTTATCTGGATAAAGTCAGACCATTTTGTCTTAGAATTCGGAACTCACGCTGCAGGGGGGTAGAACACTGGTTTCGGTTTCAACCGTAGATTGTTTTCTTTTCCTGCTTTGCGCTTGGATCGCTAGACAGTCTAAACACATTAATCTTACATTTGATATCAAATCAGGCATTATTATGGCCTGAACACACACTTTGATATTTCTCACTGTTAATGACTGAATGAAGTTGACTCTTATTTACACTAATTTGTATTTTTGCCAAATTCACATTTCTACTTGTTGAGAGTCAAATTCTTTTCTTGCAGTCTTTTAAGTAAAGCTTCTAATCTAGCATCATGTACTTCTTTGTTTTCTCCATGAATTATGATATCGTCGGCAATGTTGAGTGTCCCTTGTAAACCGGAAACCGCTTGACGGACTTCATTTTGAAAAAGTTTCTAGTGCATCGTTGACACCGAAATTGAGACGTTTATACCGGCGTAATCCGACGTGTGTAGCAAATGTTGTCATGTTGCGTGATTCAGGTGACAACTCTAACTGGTGAAATCCATTGTTAAGATCTACCTTTGAAAATACAGTGGATCCGTTTAACTGAAACAGAATGTCTTCAACGGTCGGAGTAACATGGCGTTCTCGTTTGATGGCTTGGTTAGCCTTTCTCATGTCAACACATATGGGAATTTCGTTTGGCGCGTTTTGTTTCGGGGCTACCACTATGTTCGATACCCAAGGTGTCTGACCTTCAACTTCCTCAATTACATCTAGGTCCTCAAGGCGTTTGAGCTCTTTCTCGACCTGCACGCGAACATGAAACAGAATACGTCTGGCTGATTGGGCTGTCGGGATAACACTTTCATAGACATGAAATGTTACTTGTCTGTCTTTGAGTTTTCCTAGTCCAGTGAACACAGACTTGTATCTGTCACACATCTCGGTGTATTTAGTTTCTCCAGCGACAGACTTGATAACTGGTACTATACCGAGTTGAATAGCCAATTCGTATCCAATTAAATTTTCTTTATTCCCTTTTACAACGTGGAACACAGCAGTGGTGAACTTTTTGTTAGATTCCACAAGCAATGAATACTCCCCTTTTATGGGAATTGGCTCTTTTTGGCTGAAAGCAAATGCTTTTGTTTCTGACCTTTTAGCAATATGTCTTGGCATCATCTTACTGATTGTTTCCTCGCAAATAATGTTTAATGTGCTGCCGGTGTCTACCATAAACGATCTTCGTATTCCATTTACAGCTAACGATACTTTCGGAAATTTTGGATTTGCTAGTCTGCTGACAGTGTTAAGCCCGTACGAAACTTCTGAGTCATCATTTGTTTCAGTTTCGTCTGTTTCTTTCGATATTTCGTGGACTTTGTTTTTCCTGCGATTTCTGTTTTTATCATTTGCACTTAACCTTTTTCTGCATACTGACTTGAAATGATTTAACTTATGACAATAGTTACATTCTTTACCGACTGCTGGACATCTGAATTCGTGTGGGAACGATCCTCCACAATTTCTACATAAGTTTGACTTACTTGCTGTTGTTGACGATTTCACTTTCTTCGGCTGAGCTTGTTTACGATGTTTTATTTGATTTAGATCTTGATTTCTGTCCATAGCGCGTGCCTGACGGTCCGATATCTCCATGGTTCTGGCAAACTGAAGAATTGAATTTAAGGGTTTTTCTTCTTCCAAGCATTTTGTTCTTAATTTCCTTGATGTACAGTCTTGAATTATTTGGCTTTTTACTTCTTCTTCCGGTTGCTGAAATTCACAATTTTGAGCCTTCTGTTTAAGTCTTGTAGCAAACTGGTCTATTGACTCTTCGTGCGCTTGAGACATATTTCAAATTCATACCTCTCGAATTCTTTATTTTTCCTTGGGTTGAAATATGCCTTGAGAGCATCTTTAACATCATCGTAATTGCTGTCGCTTTCCTCAAGGTTTAGAGTCATATAAATGTCGAATACTTCGTCTCCAGAGTAATGCAGTAACAGCGCCTTCCTTTTACACTTAGATCCTTGTATAAAGGAATATTAAGTCTTGACCCAAAGACAGGATGGCTTTTTGTACATTTATTATACACTAACTATAAACACAGCATAATTGACTCATACATACATTCTAACTTCTCTAGATCTATAACAGTCTAGTCTGTGAAAGTTTCATGCATTGATGCTGGCCACGCCAGTAGGCGGGGCTTATCAGGAGTAGCGCCACTGGTCACTACACCAGCAGCCTTAAGTTTGATAATTAAGCCCTTGTGCCAAACTCGATCAAATGCTTTGCTGATATCTTTTTCTGACTCTACAGTTGAAGAAATAAAATCATACAAATAAGTTAATTGGTTAACAGAAGAGTCGCCTAAAGTAAAAACCTGATTATTGCATTACACTCAAGGAAGAAGTTGTGAACATGTTTAGATACACTTTTCTCAAAGACCTTTTCGATACAGCTTAATAAAGATACAGGTCGGTAATTGGAAAAAATTGATCTATCCTCAGATTTAAAAATAGGGAATACATGAGGATGGTACTACACCTAGTGTTAATGATTTATTGAAGAGGTCACATAAAGGATGAGATAATTCATTTGCCAGTTCACAAAAAAAAAAAAAAAAAAAAAAAAAAAAAACATAATTATTGATTAAATCTTGACCTACGGCTTTGCCTAACTTAAAATTTATTAATACATCCTTAATATGAAGTTGAGCTAAAATTATTGAACTCAGTGTTTGTTTGTTGTTGTTGTTGTTGTTGTTTTCAGATTGTGTTAATATGGGTCTATCGGACATTGAATCGTCAATGATTGTCTGGTCTTGAAAATATTTATTAAGAATGACTATTTCCGTAGAAATATAGCGTCTAATAAAATTGTAATAAAACCTTCATTTATGAAAATAATCTCCTGATTTTTTCCATTCGGACTTAAACTAATGTTAATTACAAAATTATGATACAATAAAAACTGTATTCATTAAAAAATGAAATTAGAGGCCCTCTAGTTGAATGAGGCCATCCATTTCGATCCGCACCTTACATATACCGCGTTTATTGTAAGAAATGACCTGAGAATTTCCATTTAAAGAGTCGGGGCCGTTCATACAGCTTGTCGAACCACATATTTATTCAAATGCGTCTTAATTATGCACAGGTACCGAAGTAATAAAACTGTTATTAATCATTATGAACCCTATATTCGTAAATGTTTTAGCCAATCCCACAGGATCAGAAGTCTCGCATATCGCGAGATTTAGTTAATCAATTACTTCCTTTTCTAAATTGGTGCAATTACTCAGTGTTTTTGTATGTTTAAAAGTCTCTGGTAAGAGATCGTTGTCTGTTGAATCGAAAAGTTTTGGTAGATAGTAAGTATGAATTTATTATTTAATGAAATGAGCGAAACTTTTCCTCATAATATGAATGAACGGTGATCTCACGTAAAGTTGTAATATATTCGGATATCGCGGGTTTCGGATAATTATAATTACTGTTTAGGACGTATATAGTTATATTGCTTCATGTTCTGGTTGAAATGAATTATGCTAACAGAGAAATGTAATCTCGAAGTAGGTTAAGTTTATTATATCTTGTTCAGTGTCGTAAAACCCAGTATTGGGATCTTGTCCTGAAATATCCATTGAAAATATTTAGACTGGGCAGACTTTTAACAGGTGAATCTTAATCTATTTATATGGTTGATTGACCATCTCTTGAACACACTAACATTTTATCCAGTATCATTTTGATCCAAATTATGGAATTAATATTAACGAAAATTGGTACACAAATTGAATATATAATGAAACAATGTTTTAATTAATTTATTTTATTTTTTTTGTCAAATGCTTTTAAAATAATTTGTTGCTTTGTAAAATTAAAGGACAAAAACATTTTTATGGGAGTTTGAGAGGATGAGATGGTAATATTG
This sequence comes from Solen grandis, assembly GCA_021229015.1. Taxonomy (NCBI): domain Eukaryota; kingdom Metazoa; phylum Mollusca; class Bivalvia; order Adapedonta; family Solenidae; genus Solen; species Solen grandis. Next base: position 67,574,239 of record CM037783.1, on the reverse strand, counting down.
GAGGATAATAATGTACAAGGAACAATATTTAGTGTAATTATTTATAAAATACTACTCATATTGTGATATTCATTAAATGCTCGTTGTGTGGAAATTTATAGTGTTTAACATTACCCTATCTGAGATATTAAGTTAATTGGAAGAAGAAGTAATTATGCCAGTCCAAAATGTACCAAAATTATGAATAATCCATTTGTCATAACTCAGCTGCTAATCATGGTAGTTTTAACAGTTGAAACTTCCTTGTTGAAGTATTGAGCAGGTTTTCAGGAAATTACACTGATCGTCAAGTGAATGAAGGATACTGCCAGATATGACAATTGTCAAAAGACAGTCATTAGTTAAGTTGTTATGACTCTGATTTACGTCTGATAATGTTTTTGGCAAAAACTGGTGATGTTAACTTACAGACAGGACTCCCAATAAAACCTTTAAAACCTTTATAAACCTTTAATTTTGTGTATATCCTTTAAAACCTTTATTTGTGTTGAAAAACTTTAAAAACCTGAAATTTTACTCCTTGAACCTTTATTTCTTCTGTAAACTGTCGCCGTGACTATAGGTAATCTTTAGTTCATAGTGTTAAATAAAAATATTTATATATTTATAAAAATATGATCTCAGTCTCGAGTATTTCAGACTGCTGTAGTTTTTCCCATACTATTGTGTGCAAACATGGCATCTGGTGCAGTCATGGCAATACTATATCTGTCTTAAGTAGACATCATTTCCAAATGACTGAAATACTGCCGGTGGGACGCTAAACCCAATAAAACAAACCAACCGTAGTCATGTTCATTCCACTGTCTATACAAATATATTCACTACGAATATAAACAAACCAACATCTTATTTCAACATTTCTCTCTAAATTTGTGTACAGGACAGTAAAGTGCTTATTTTGAAACTTAAAAGTTCTCAGTTTAAATATATTTTATAGATTCTGATTTAACATTCCAGTTTCAATGTTCCTCAAATGGCGAAGAGTCACAAGTCCGCAACTTTGCCGTCAAACCTTCGGCATTCAACCTTACCTCCTACAGATGACGGTGATAACTTTTTCACCCGACTAAAGAAAAAATTCAAATTCAGGAAGGGGCGGTACAATGTGGATGTCAACACAGGGGAATGTGAAAATATTTCTGTTGTATCATTCAAGAAGCGTGAAAGTTCAGAGATTCATGTGTTTGAGTCCGAATCGCCACTGAAGTACCAGATCGGAAGATCCAGTGAGAGAGAGACTCGCTCAGCATCGCCAAAGCTGAACAAACCAGCTGCCAGGTCACATTCAGACCGCTACATGCCAACACAGTTTGCAGTCAAACATAGATATGATAAAAAATCTTCCTCGAGTTCATCTGACCAGTCTGTGAACTCACTCAAAAATTCTAAAACTGAACCTTCTGAGCTCCATAACAACACAAAGTCATCCAAAGCTGTTCGGGAAACCATACATGGAATTCCTAAAGGCAACGAATACAGCTGTATGAAGTTCGATAAAGAGGAAGGACCAGTGATATCTAGGCCCAGATTAAGTTATCCCCCCATCCCCAGCGAGCAGGTTAGTCAGGATGATAGTGCAATTGATTTAGATCATTGTGAAACAGATCAGGCATTTAATGTTCAGACTCAGAGTAGTAGGAAGGATAGAGCTGTGATTGATACATCCCTCAGTTCTAACAGAAATGCTGAGCCTGGCTGTGTACCTTTACCTGTAACTGGGTTTACAAATAATTCTAACATATCAAATAGGAAGACCCCTGATCTTGACTTTGAACCAGGGTATGCTTCTGTTAAAGAGACCCAAAGACAGGGAGATGAGAAACTCTCTCCCCTGTCTAACCCTTCAGAAGCCAGTAGTGACTTTGATCCCAACTATGAGTCTGTTTCCGATGTGAAAAACAAGATACAGGAACAGTTTGATAGTAATAGAGGTTTTGCTAAGACAGTTGATTCAGTGGATTCTCTTGTTGACCCTCATTATCAGTCTGTAGGGGATGTAAAGAAACCCGATGGAAGTAACATGAGATCGTCAAAAACCTATGATGTCTCAAAGTCAATAGAATCTCTGGACGAACCCGGTTATGAGTCTCTCAATGATGTAAAGAACAGAATCAGCGCGCAGAACTTTGGTAAAACCACTCTTGCTTCAAGAAAAGTGGAAGGAGGCTTTGTTCAAGATGG